>SKCR01007142.1:0-24637 GCA_019454045.1 Zanthoxylum bungeanum
GGAAATGTGTTAATGTTTATTGATTTCTATAATCAATTCAACATATACCAAATATTAAAATAATAATATGTCTATCAAGCTTTCAAAAAGCTTTCAACCACTTCCATCAAGTCACATCTTTCAATCAAGTTGTCAAGTCACATCACTCAAAGTGACAAGTGATTTGACGTTTGATGCGACTAATGATTTGACGCTTGATTTGACTTGCGTGCCGCTCTCAAATTTGAAATGCGAATGCGCTCGCAAATAATCCCGGACTCGGGTTCGCTAATTATAAATTAACGAATTTTCCATTGCGACGTAATTAAATGATTATGCCTAGCAAAATCACTATTCACGTCACTAACGAATTAATTCTAAATTAACTTGTTCGCCCGAATTAAAATCTAATTTTAATTCCGCGTCGAAATCCAATTTCGTTTAATATATCAAATATATTAATTTACCGATTAATTCCAAATTAATCGTTATCTCTCTTTAAATGATATTTTATCCCAAATAAAATATCTCCGCAATTAATCCCAGATTAATTTTCTCTCTCATCTAATTAATCCCAGATTAATTAAAAGTGCGAGTCATACGTCATCGGTGAATCTTTGGGAAGCGACCCATGAGATCCCCGGATATGTTGGCAGTAAATTCGGTCGTCGGACTATCCGAACACGTAAGTACCTCGTACTACGTTTATACTGATTTACAAGACAAGGTTGGCTTCTAGCAAAGCGCCATGCCTACCCAATTCTCCAGAAATATCCTTACAGGAATAAAGGATCTATATCAGGCGTAGTATACGTAGTATTGCGTATTTCGATCCAGTATCGGATGATCACATGCAAGGCCTGGGGCTGGTACAGTGTCTGCCCCGTACGAAGTATATATCGGATTACGAGCAACTAGTCTCTTTAATATCGGATAATCATGACCAACTCATATTATCCCGACGGTTGCAACCTTTTTAGAGAACCAGTTCTGTATCCCTACGTGATCATCAACTCCATATGACTGGAGTGACACTTCCATCTTGACATCACACCCAACACACTACGATTCTCGATATACCCAGAAGAGGCGTACACGGAGACCGGTTAAAGCCCTGGACGACCAAAACCAAAGTATATTGATTGTCGCAAGTATTAGCTGTGCAAGTCTCAGGTTAAGACCAAATACACCTACCCAGATTTCGGACTTCCATAGATACATAGTCATACTACCAATGGAATTCTGAGGGGGTCTATCCAGAGCGAAGCTGTTTCCCGTACCATCGGTAAAACACCTCCTATTACACTTGCATGAGTATCCTATACCTAAATATATGAGAACTATGTTGTTATGCCCTCACAACGCGCACAAATGTAATACTAGTCTTTTATGTATTTATCGATGTCCAATCTCGATAATACTCTGACTAGGGATATTTAATGATTTATCCTTCGTGGACTGATACTGTCTCATATCATTCTCAATCTAGGAACAAATCATAGGGACCTCCTATCATTTATACATCTAGGTGATCTAATCACAAATGATAAGAGTGCAATCTCTTTTGTCACATAGTTAATTTGTACAACAGCATCATGATCTGTATAAATAGTGACGCTATGGGTCATAATTGTCCAACATGCGTGACCTGTGCATTTGATCATGACTGTGACTTTTCGTCTCCTTCATTTAAAGAACCTTGCGCTGTCACTTTGATCAACTTTCATCATTTGGACTGCCTTCATCATACACACAGCAACCATCATATATGCATGCGTTGCTGAATGAAATAATAATATTAGTTTTGATGATGTTCAATTCGTGAGCTGCCCTTGTTTCACGCGGACACACACATCAATGCTTTTAAGAAATCAAACTTGCAAATGTGCGTCACTTTTCAAATATCAATTGCACATGATTGTGTCATGAGATTGAACGATCAAACATTACTCTGACAATAATTGGATTTTTCCGTGAACGTGAATAAGAAATCGGATTCACCAATCGATCTTCCGTGTTATAAATCACCACAAAAAATCTGTAAGGGTGGGCTCGAATCAACTCACTTGTTGAAAATTTTCTTGAGAAAAATTTCTCTAGTCTTGTCCCTCTTTTCTCTCAATTTCAATCTTATTGAAAATGTGAGAGCGGCTAAGATTGCTTGAGAACAGAAAAGCTTCATTTTTATATGCAGGGTTCATGTTAATTAAATATACATTTACAAAATTAATCCTAACTCTAATCACATATAAAAGTATTGGCCAATGGCATTTTTGTCACAACAAAATTATTAATTTCAAAAATTAAATATAATATCAAATATCATTTAATTTTGAAATTAAAACTTAACATGTAACTTATATCATGATATAAATTACATATTTAATTTTGAATTAAATCAAATTTAATTTAAAATTATATCTTCTATTAAATGATTATCTAATAATTATTAATATAAAAACTATATATTAAACATTTTAATATATAATTTCAAAGTGTGACATTACATAATTATTAGTCAAATTAATAATTATATCAATAAATAATTCTCAATTATTTAATATTTTTCAATTGAGTTCATAATTGGACCATCCAATTATTCCATGGATTCCTATAGTGTAGCGAGCTAACAATGGGACCAAATGGACCTACAGTTCTGAGCTCCAATAATTTGGAAATATTAATTAAACCTCTTTAATTAAATATTCTGAATTATTAACTTTAGGTTATTCCACTAAAAATCTAAAGCTGCACTCTTGTCAGTGCAGATATATTTTATACCGAAAGTCAACGACATCCACCGATATAATCACTGCATACAGATTGATCCTCCACGAGTATCTCATAATTAGAACTTGATCAATATGTCTATTATACCCCTCTAATTATTGTTCCATAAGTACCATTGATTCTCTAATGAACGATTTATTCATAACTATTATGAATATAATCTTTCTATTCGTAATAGAAAGACTTGAGCGCTCTAACCGTTCAAGTACCGAATCAACCCTTAAGGAAGATACTCATCTACTTCTCGCAAGAAGGAGTGGATTTCATATCTATGTAAAACGTCCCCAGCTACACACTAAACCATGCCCCCAAAATAGTAGCTATTGGTCGGGATTGCTTCACCAACCTCACCTTTGTAAATCAAAAGACATAGTCTGCCATGCAAGAGTTCTTAGAACAGTCAGGATTAAGATCAATCCATATATGATCATCTATTGGACTGATATGAATTTATTTGTTTAACGGATATTAAAAGAAATTCATTTTTGTCTTGGTCCTGTCCTATATGATCGCATCATATAAGGTGCCTCATTACCATGTCACCACATGAACGAACCCGGATCAAAGTCGTGATACATTATGGAATGGACCGCACTTGTAGATAAACCACAAACAAAGTGCCCGTCTTCGTTTGCTCTCTACGGACTATTTAGGATTACTAATTTCATATTTAAATCCTCTTGTGTATAACACTTATACACTAAATCTGAAAGTACATTTAGTATGCAAGGGCATATATGATAATTTATAATATGCAACTTTAAAATCAACATTTTAATAAATGAATAACCGCATTGATTATTACTTAAAATATAATCCCGATTACATATTGCATTATGCTATTGGGCATATATCCCAACAATCTCCCACTTGCACTAGAGCAAATGAGATATGTTGCATAATCCTAGACCCTCTAGGTGACCTTTAAACACTTTAGCCGTCAAGGTCTTTGTAAATAGATAAGCCAAATTATATGCAGAATGCTATATGCACCATCTCTCTAAAGAGATGACATTTCCTCTCTATATGCTTCCCTTTATTATGGCTTCTTGATTCTTTGAAATTTTACCATTGCACTACTTTTATCATAATAAAGTGTGAGTGGTATATCCATATCTGGACTAACTTCTAGATCTCCTAAGAATTTATGGAGCCATACTACTTCATTAGCTGCTTCACAAGCTGCTATACACTCAGTCTCTATGGTGGAGTTCACAATACCATATTGTACATATACTCCTCCATACTATGGCTCCACCAAATAGGGTGAATACTGATCCGGATGTTGATTTCTAATAACTACATCCATCTGAAAAATAGAATTTGTATATCTTCTAAGGATCATATACTTTTCAGGATATACAAGCATATAGTCTTTCATTTTCTTGAGAATGCACTTTATAGTCACCCACTGAACTAATGGTTGGGTTAGATTCAAAATCACTGACTGCTCCCACTGCATAACGGATGTCCAGTCTCGTGCATCGCATACATGAGACTTCCAACGGTAGAGGCGTGTGGGATATGTCTAATCTCCTCAACTGCTTGAGGTGTCTTAGGATACTATTCCTTCGATAAGTGAATTTCATGTTGAATAGGTAAAATACCTTTCTTGGAATTCAGCATCCAAAAATGAACAACAATCTTGTTGAAATTTGATGCTTGAGACACAACTAACATTTGTCTCTTGTGATCCCGAATAATCTGGATCCCAAGTACACAACTCTTCTTTCCCAAATCATTCATTTGGAATTGGTTAGCTAGTCATAATTTTACTTCTAATAATACTTTTACACCATTCTCAATGAGTGAAATATCATCGATGATACACTTGTATATACAAGGCTCATCGATGTTTTGCACAAAATCATAAGAATTGATCATCACATCAAATCTTATTATCTAAGATCAAGATACATGCTTCAGTCCATAAATAGACCTTTGCAGCTTGCAAACCTTTTTCTATTGACCTTAGACAATGAATCTTTCTGGTTGCACCGTATTGATGCTCTCATCAAGACTAGCATTCAAGAATGACATCTTGACGCCCATTTGCCATTTCTTATATTCACAATATGTACCAATGGATTTAAGAGTGCGAATAGATTTATGCATGGCTACTAGTGAGAAAGTCTCCTCATATTTGACTTTCTCTTACTAGGTATGACCCTAGGCCACAAACCTTGCTTTGAAGGTCTGTACCTTCCCATCTATTCATCTCTTCTTCTTATAGGTCCACTTGCAGCCTATAGGTTTTATCACATCACGCTGGCCTACAAGATCCCAGATTGAGTTGGAGTACATGGACTTCATCTCGAGATTCATGGCATTGAGCCATTCTTTTTTATCAGGAACATCAATTGCACTACGATAGCTCAATAGATATATCATTATTGGAGATGACAACTCTTGCTTGTCCAAACCCTAGATAGCTATCAGGCTGTCACACAACCCTCCCACTATGTCTAGGTGGTACACTCTCCTGATATTACTGCATCTGACACTCAGATGTCAAAGGTGTTACTGTTGGGTTTTTAACGCGGGCGCAGCGGAAGCTCGCGGTTCGGGCGAAATCGTAACTTTAAAACTTTTAAAATTACCAAAAATTATTCAATATCTAATATGAATAATTCATTCATATTTCACCTAAACATATTTATTCGATATCAAATAACGACATAAATAGGTTAGAAATATCGCGAAACCTTTACGAAAATATTTTTCAGTAAAATGGCATAAAATATGTTTTTGTCCGAACCGACCAACCAATACACACGGGGCAGCCCAGGTCAGCCCCTATAGTGCTTTGGTAGTTCATGCGCTGCCCAAACAATGACCAATTCACTGTTTGGACAGCGGACACCCGGTAAGCCCAAAACTCACCCGGTAACGCTGTTTTTTTCGCCATTTTCGTATATTTCAACTCTGAAACAATTTCCGGAAATTGTTCCAATGTCCAAAACAAATCCAATATAATTATACAACATAATTTCCATCACCAAAATCATAAAAATTTCAGATCTGATTTGGCAACTAAAAATATCATTTTTCATGCTTAATCATATTAATAATTACACCAACCAAAGTCACCACAAATGAAGAACTCAAGAACAATTCTAAGAGTTACAAGAGTGGTCATAACACTCTAGAATGGCAACAAGTCATAAAATGATAAAATTAAACTAATATTACGATAATATTATCCAATCTATTTTGACACATGCATCTAGTCTCCAAATCCATCAACAAAATCAAAAAGTCCCAAATATAAGAAAGGAAGAAACCCTAGAACTTGTATAGATGCTCAAGAATAAGAAATAAACTTTCTAAGTTTAAGAGTTATAAAGATTACCCTTTAATCTCCTAATTTCCTCAAATTTTCTTAATTTCTTCATTTTCTTCCTTGTTTCTTCAAACAAATATTTGGGAGGTTTTATTTTAGAGAGGTTCGGCCATGGCTCCCCTTGAATGAGAAAACAAAAAATTTTCACTTTAAATACTTAGGATAACCGACTTTAGGGGTATGAATAAGGGCATTTTGGTCATCTGGTCAATTAATCTAATTAATTAACAATAAAAAGCTTTAAGTTAACAAATCCAATTTGTATACTTCAAGCTTAAAAGAATCATACCACATTTAACCAATAATAATCAAACATATTGCATAACAATTATGTAATATTGATTTAATTTAATTATCTAGATATTTAACATTTAAATATCTAAATAATTAATTAATGTGATTATTATTATATATGCATTTTTTATTTACATTAAATAAAAATACATATATTAATGGCATGTGTCAAAATCTTAGTTGATAATTAATTAATATGTATCAAATCAAATCTTGTATCAAATACAAATACACATTAATTATTAATTGACCGGAATGCCCCTAATGCATGTATTTTCGTTTAATTGTTTAAAAGATTCGAATTAACTCATTTAATCCGGTAAAGTATTATGAATAATCTATATTATTCATAACGTGTTGCCCAAGTACTCAACGAGTACACTTTATCCGTCACATAATCAAATTTTGTGTTCATAATTCACCCACTCATGAATTATGACGACCACAGATAATCTCGCTAAACTATGCAAGTCGAGGTCATTGCATACGTATAATCCTTCCATCACAGGCTATCAATATTATACCAGAGACATAGATAAGAACGTCAAATCCGTAAGGTATAATATAGTCGACTTTTAATTTTACGATCTCTAAATAACACTCGGAACTCGCTTCCGAAGTATACCACGGCCATGGATTTACTAGATCGTAAATACGTACAAGATATATATGCCCTATACACAGGACTGACAGATTCTATCTGATACTCACAAGATATCATGAGCATCAGTCCACACCCAACGAATAGGTGGAGGTCTGATCTAAATAGATCGGTGACGTGTCTACCATCAAAGTGTGGATGATATATCATATATCCACAGTGGTATCTCAAGTCGAAGGACACTATGCTACTCGACTCGAGAAGATTCCTATTGACGTTGGTGTACCATCTATTAGGAAATCTTCGATGAGTCGTTCAGTATTTATCAAATATACACCTACTTGTCTATACGAGTCTCCTAAGGCTCATGGTTCATTGGAATAAACCATTGGACCAAGTCTCGTTATACGACTTGAAGGTCTGAAGGTTTGTACCTTGCCATCTATTCATCTCTTCTTCTTATAGGTCCACTTGCAGCCTATAGGTTTTATCTCATCAGGCTGCCCTACAAGATCCCATATGAGTTGGAGTACATGGACTCCATCTCGAGATTCATGGCTTTGAGCCATTCCTTTTTATCCGGAACATCCATTACACTACGATAGCTCAAGAGATATATCACTATTGGAGATGACAACTCTTGCCTCTCCAAACCATAGATAGCTATCAGGTTGTCACACAACCCTCCCACTATGTCTAGGTGGTACACTCTCCTGATATTACTGCATGTTACTGTTGGGTTTTTAACGCTGGCGCATCGGAAGCTCGCGGTTTGGGCGAAATTGTAACTTTAAAACTTTAATAATTACCAACAAATTATTCAATATCTAATAAGAATAATTCATTTATATTTCACCTAAACATATTTATTCTATATCAAATAACGACATAAATATGTTAGAAAAATCGCGAAACCTTTACGAAAATATTTTTCAGTAAAATGGTATAAAATATGTTTTTGTCCGAACAGACCAACCAATACACACGGGGCAGCCCAGGTCAGCCCCAATAGTGCTTTGGTAGTTCATGGGCTGCCCAAACAGTGACCAATTCACTGTTTGGACAGCGGACACCCGGTAAGCCCAAAACTCACCCGGTAACGCTATTTTTCACTATTTTCATGTATTTCAACTTTGAAACAATTTCTGGCAATTGTTCCAATGTCCAAAACAAATCCAATACATTTATACAACATAATTTCTGTAGGCACTGCATTTTTGCATTTTAGTCCCTTTGATGAGTCTCATTTGGAGACACTACCTTTTTAGTCGAGGAAGTTGGGGGAAACGGTTGTCGGAAGGGAATCGGTATTTCGTTAAAGTTTATTCGCTTGTTTAGCTCCAGGCTCACTCGTTGGACCTCCGTTTTAAAGCACCTTTAGCCTAAAAAACCCAGAACCATTTAACCTTGGCCGAAACCCACTCACCAAACAACCACAACACCTAGCCACCACACTTGGGCCACACGCCCAAGGCCCTCAAAATACAACCCAATTAAATAAAATATTAATTAAATAAATACCAAATTAAATAAAATAATTAATTAAGCCATTTACCAAATTAAATAAAACATGAAATAAAATCATACCAAATTAAATAAGACATAAAATATAATTATACCAAATTAAAATATTGTAACCTCCTAATCCAAAATATCATATACTAAATTAAACAGATATTATGCCTAATTAAAATCAATCATAACCAATTAAAAATATTGTATGTCTAATGAACACAAACTAAATATACAAACTTTTTAATCAAGTCTAAATATGTCCCCCTCAATCTTGTATTTACCTTACTTGAAACTAAATCATATCCCTTTTAATTAGCCAAATCCCTTTCCTTGTCAAGCCTAGCCTTTGTCTATAAACGAAACACTTTTCCAAGACACTCCCCTAGCACTCCCATTCACGGCCAAACTACAAACACAAAAATAATAAACCCTAGACTCTCACTCACGGCAAAACAATAAAAAAACCTAAACTCCTTCATAGTGCACTGCCACCTGCACGCACAAATTCCACTCACGTGGCACCCTCCAACTTCATGCATAGCTCCTTTCAACACCAAGAACCCTTCACACAGCCAGACCATCAACAGCCCCTTAGGCCACCTCACGCTCCAGCCAAGACACCACGCCATTGACCTGCTACCATGCAACCTTCACGTTAAAGATCATCAACAGCCCCTTTCTCCACTCAAGTCTCAACCACAAGCCAACGCCAACCTGCACACATAAACGTAAGCAACACACTACGCAATCTACCTTCAACCCATAAGCTATCTGCCCTCTCACGCACAAGAAGACTTCCCATTCAACAAATCCTAGCCTCACACAAAGCACAAATCACAAACTGCCCCTACATAACCTCACCCACGCAATCAGCCCAATCTACCGCACATTTTACCTCCATTCAACCGCATATTACTCCAAAATTACACGCATATTAGGCCCTGAAATAGCCCTGAAATTGTCCCAAAACTGCACTGAAAAATAGTCCAAAAACCACCCAAAACAATGAACAAAAACTGCACTTTAAAACCTTTGAACAACCGAACAAACAGAAGCCCGATACCCATTAAAACCGCACAAAACAGTCCTTAAATGCACCTGAAACTGTGACCAAAAAAACACGAGGAAATAGCAGCAAAAATGAGTGAAAACAGCGAGCAAAACGGCGAGGTAAAACGCATACCAGAAAAGTTACGGAGTGATAGCCTTCCGACGGCCGTGAAACGCGAGTCCGAAAGTCAAAATAAAAGGTTAGACCTGAGGGTATTTTCCACATTCGTTTTATGTTTTATTTTCATTATTTATTGAGTATTGTTAGCATGATTCTTATGTTAAAATGCATGTTGTGGCCCTTGAGTAGATAAATATGCATGGATTACGAAATATTGTATGTTGTGGCTTTGGAATAAAATGAAAGATGTGTCAACTCTCGCGGTATATCGGATGGAAACCCGGATATAAATTTCATAGCCGATTCCGAATGGACGGTAGTATGATCTGTACTCGGGATACAACTCCACGTACCGCTTGAGTAAATAGCACTTTCTTTTGTTTTATGTTGCTTTGATTTATTTATTATTCATCATTCAAATTCCACATGTTACTTGTTTATGCATGATGCAATCGAGCGCATGGGCTTAGTAAGTCGGATTAAAGGTCCCCTATTTGGAGTGGTTAAAACCCTTGACCACGATGTTTTGCCGCGCTGATTGATGTGTGTTCGGTTGAATGTAAGATATGTTCAATCGGGCATACCAAATTTGATATCATTGTCTTTATTCTTTGTATGCATGCTGCTATCGAGCGCATGGGCTTAGTAAGTTTGATTAAAGGTCCCCTATTTGGAGGGGTTAAAACCCTTTACCACGATGCTTTGCCGCGCCGGTTGATGTGTGTTCGGTTGAAAGTAAGATATCTTCAATCGAGCACACTAAGTTTGATATTATTGTCTTTATTCTTTGTATGCATGATGCAATCGAGCGCATGGGCTTAGTAAGTCAGATTAAAGGTCCCATATTTGGAGGGGTTAAAATCCTTTACCACGATGCTTTGCCGCTTCGGTTGATGTTTATTCGGCTGAATATAAGATGTGTTCAATCGGGTATATGAAGTCTCATATAGTTATCTTTGTCTTTGTACGCATTGTAATGGAAAGCGCATGGGCTTATTGTGTTGGACTAAAAAGGTTCCCCATTTGGGGGAAGAAAAAAGCCTAAAAGGCTACCTTTACCACGATATTCGCCGCGCCTTTCATATATTGGATGCATCATTTACCTTAGTCTTGGCTTAACGTAGTATAATTCATATATCCATGTTATGATAGCATTTGAGTATTATTTCTTTTAGTATATCGGATGGAAACCCATACATAAATTCTATAGCCGATTCCGAATGGACGGTAATGCGGTCTGTACTTGGGATACAATTCCACGTACCACTTGGAAAAGTGCTCACATGTGTGTTTGTGTCCATATTAGTTATCTTCTTTTTCACCACGTCATAGCATGCTTACTTTAATGCCTAATTGTATCCTTAAGTGTCTTTTTGCATTATGTACTTAGTTGACTCTTTTATTTGTGCATGGACATGTAATGACTATTTGTTTATGATATGTCTATGAAATCACATGTTCGCCATTATTTGATTCGTCTCTATGTGTGCTTATGTGGTTAGTGTGCTTGTGTTTCCATGAATACAATATGCCAATGAAGTTGTGTGTTCGTTGCTACTTTGATGTACTTTCAAGCATGCAATCTTAGATGTGAAATATATGCAAATTTAGGTGTAAGTTTTATTTTTCCGCATATGGATTTAGAAGCATGATACTCTTGGAAATAAGTGTTACTTAAGCTTGATTAAATTATTACACAAATCCTTTCTGTAGGCACTGTATTTTTGCTCATAAGTCCCTATGATGAGTCTCATTTGGAGACACTACCTTTTAAGTCACGGAGGTCACGGAAAACGAACATCGGAAGGGGAAATTTAGAATAAACAAGGTTCACTGTTTTTGTTCGTGCTGCGTTCGTGTATACGTTCGAAAGCGAAACAGATTGCGGGCGTTCGTGATGCGTTCGAGGAAATGTTCGAACGGTGTCGATATTTCTGGTTTTGCTGCTAGCCTCACATCAAGCCCAATTCGCCCAAGCATTGGCCGACACGCCCAAGCCCACTTAAAACACATATTTAACACATGGTGAAATCAAAACAAATCTAAAAATCACATACCAAATTAAAATAAACATTAAAATCAATCAAATATTTTAATTCCTTAATTAAGATATTCACCCACCAATTACACAAGATTCCTTCCTAACTAAACAAAATCACATACTAAATTAAAAAGATGTCATGCCTAATTAAAATCAATTATAACAAATTAAATATTTTGAATTCCTAATGTAGCCAAGATTTGTCTCCCCTCAATCTCATCCTTTCATTGTTGAACACCAAATCAAATCCCTTCCTTGTGACACAAGGTGAAGCCCTAGCCATTCTCTATATAAACAACCCCTAACCAAGACATGCACTCTCCTAGCTCATTCATACAAGAAAAGCATCCCTAGCTCATACACATAATATACAACAAACTCACACAAATCACAAGACACATAAGAAAATAACCCCAAGCCTTCACGTTAAAAGCACATTCACAAACCGATCAGCCCTACACGTCCATAAGCCTCACAAATCTGCCCATGCCACACAGCCCTTCACGCCATAAACACAACACAATTAACAAACGGCCTCACCTTCGCCCCTTCCACACACTGCCACCACTTCGTCAGCCACACAGAAGCCCTAAAACACACATAAAACAGCCCCCGAACCACACCATAACACCACCGAAAATCACACCCAAATAGTAGCCAAAACACCCCAAAAATAGTAACTAAGATACACCAGCAAAGCGGCAGCGAATCGGAGTCAAAAGCAGCAACAAAAGACGGAGAACGATGACCCAAAACAGTAAGACAACGAACGAGAGCAGTGAAACCGTGAACCGGAATAGTTGCGGAGCATCCACCCTTCCGACGACCGTACACCGTACTACCGAGAGACGACATAAAAGGTTAGACCTGAGGGCACCTTGTATTTATTATCTTTCATTTGTCTTTTACTTATTCTAATATATTTTTTATTGTATGAGAGTCATTTTGTTGAGGCATGATGTGAATTCCGGATAAACGGAATGCATGTTCTCTTTTGTGTATATCGGATGGAAACCCAGACGTAAATTCCGTAGCCGAATCCGAATGGACGGTAGTACGGTTGCACTCAGGATACAATTCCACGTACCACTTGAGAGATACATATATTCCGTTTCATCCAAACTTGTATTTGAGCATGATGTAGTTAGTACATTATTTATTTATTTAGCCTGATTAAGCCTATTGCGTTATTTTCTTAAGCATGATTTAGTCCTTAGTATGTTAATCTTTATGCATGATTTAGATATCCATGTGATTAGATATGTCGTTGTTGTGATCATGTTTGAATGCGGTATCTAAAACCATATGAATGTATGCAATCTGCCAGTTCCCGTTCGAACGCGTCACCGAACGCAACTCAAACGCGAACCTTCTGTTTACCGTTCAAACGGGTTATCAAACGCTACTCGAACGCGCATGCATTTTACATCATCAGGTCTGGTCCCGTTCGAACGCGTTATCAAACGCTACATGAACGCGAACCTTATGTTTACCGTTCGAAAGTCTTTACGAACGCTACACGAACGCGCACACACTGAACTGAGTCTGTCTCATCATATTTCATGCACAATTGCCTCTTGGGTGATCTCCCTTGCATTATGTACCCAATCATATTATTTGTATTCCTGCATTTATCCATTCGATGTATTCATGAGATAGTACTCAAGCATGATTAGGTTGTTCTTAGTTTTCCATATCATATGAGTGAAATATGTTCATGAGATTGCCATGTGATGTTGTATGTTGTGATGATTAATTTCATGCATGTGAATTTAGAAACATGATACTCTTGGAAATAAGTGTTACTTAAACTTGATTAAATTATTACAAAAATCCTTTCATTACAAGTGACCGGCGTAAACACACCGTATAACGCAAGCGCACGTATCGTTCAAGTAGTATAAAAATATCGATCCCACGAGGACTTAATTCCTACTGTTGTTATTAATTGTTGAATCTATTTATTTACAAATATCTAATTAAATGGAGATGAGAGAGATTGTTTGTTTGTTTGGTTGAATGTGACTTTGCAAAATAAATAAATAAATAAAAAGACAAAAGAAAATACTAAGGAAAATAACAAAAGACACAAAGATCTAGGGTTGTGATTTATTCCAATATCATTATAAAGATGAAGTGATTATTTTATAGTTAGGAAATACAATGATTTATTAACCTGGAACACGAAATTATGCGAAAGCATCTGTCGATGGTCAGACACAAATACCCAGTATAACCCATTGAACCATATTCCTATGTCAACCACATTATCTGGATTCATTAAGATTAAGTTCCAATTATGGCTACCTCGCCCGACTGGTATATTCCTATCCTGTAAGGAAATCTATTAAAGGGTTATCTATCCTCAAGGAAGATCGTGGGCTATTGAGTCTAAGGTTTTAAACTTAAAATCTCTATGTCTAGTTCATTTTAAGTTTACCTAATCAATTTTATTAGTGATCGGTTAATAAAAAGCATTAAGATTAAGACTCAATAAATAAATCATTATATTACCCAAACTATAATCTAACCCTTATAAACTGGTGATATTGAAATTTATCACAACCCCAGATAACTATTTAGTTACACACATAACTAGGGCTAGTAACTGAAAATAAAAGACATAAATAAAAATGCTGAAAAGTAAATACTGAAAAGTAAATTGCAATAAAATAAAATGCTAAGGTAAAAGGAATTACTTTTACTACTACTAATTTAGATATCTCCCATAAAATAATATATAAACTTGTGATATTATTTAACAACCGACCAATCTGGCGGTATCCTGATTAAGTCCAATTAAGTCCAACCAGCCATATAGGCGGTAATATTTGTCCATAATCCAGCCATAAAGGCGGTACCAAATAAATTTATCAACCGACCAATCTGGCGGTATCCTTGATTAATCAGGTTCAAACCAACAGAAAATAAATATACCAACCGACCAATATAGCGGTATCCTTTATTAATCAGTATTTTAAAGTGTAAATATATTATTTTTTAAGGGAGATTAATCTAAATAGTAACAGTAAAAGAATACCTTTCACCCTAGCTGGGAAATTACTTTCTCATGAATAAATAAACTGTAAAAAGTAAAAGTAAAAATTAAATTACTATTATTACAAATGGTAATTAAAATAAATTACAATAAAAATTAAAAAAACTAAAATAAAAATAAAAATTCTAGAGAGAGAAACTCTCTCTAGAGAGAGAAATCAAGAGAGAGAGGTCTACTAAAATTCTGAATTCGCGCAGTATTTATATAGAAATATTTTTCACTGTTCCAGCGTCGCAACGCCAAGACCTCAGCGTCGCGACGCTGGATTTGTCACTATTTGTCGACGTGGCACGCTGAGAAGGCGACACGTGGCATGGCGGCTGACTGTTCACGTGACACGTGTCAAGGCGGCTAAGACTCAATTATTGTGATGACGTCACTGATGACGTCATGCTGATGTGGCGATGACGTGGCGCTGATGTGGCGATGACGTGCGCTGGCGTGTGTTGCAATTGTCGGCACAATAGGATTGCGACACGTGGCGACACGTGTCACGCGGTGATTGGCTGATGCTGAGATGTCAAGTTGACTTGGTTGACCTGCTGACGTGGACGATGATGTGGCACGACGCGTGGCATGTTGACTCGTTGACCGCTGACATGGCTGATGTCAAAGTGTCGGCAGCATATGATGTTGACATGTGGCATGGCGTATGTTAGCCGATTCGTTGTGATGGTGACACGTGGCACGTCGCATTTTAGCAAAGTCAAACTTCTCAAATCCTGACCTGTTGACCAGGCGCACGTTAGCAGATTCGGCTCACGCTGGGCGTCGCGACGCGGAAGGTCTGGGCGGCGCGACGCTGGAAATTACCAAAATGCCTTTTTTTCACCAATTTTCACTGTTTTACTCCAAATCACCTCCAGAATGTCCTGAAACTTTATTTATCTACAAAATAACACAAAACACATCAAAACATTCACATAACTCAAGAAACTATACAAAATGTTAAGTTAAATGAGTGGGAAATAGTGATATAAATACCACTCATCACACCCCCAAACCTAACATTTTGCTAGTCCTCGAGCAAAATACAAAATAAAATAACAGAATAAAATTTAACTAAGCCATTTTCGTAGGGATCACGGTTGCATTTAGCATATGCAACAAGCCTTTAAACCCCTAGGTGTCCCTAGTGGACGAGTTGTAGTCTCGTGAGGGTTTACAGCAATGATACCCACAAACATTTTACAAAAGTAAAAATGCAGTAAAACTAATGCACACAAAAGCAAAAAGACAAGAATAAAGAAGATAGTAACTAATCAGGTGAAACTTCTACTCCAAGTTACTAGATGTTTTGTTTCTTTCTAAATTACCGAATAAGTAAATTCTCCGATTATTTTTACCATTCTCCATATACACAGCTAACATAATATTAAACAACTCATTTTTGCCCAAAACAGTCATAAGTGCAGTTGATAAGAGAGTAATATTTTTGTTCTAAAGTTCTATCAGATTTCACATCTTTTTGGGGTAATGGAATAAATTTTCTGATTTTTCTGATTTTTTCTTTGCTTTTCTGAATTTTGACTTTTTATTTATATACAATACCTTCCGTCTATGTAGCGAGCTTTGGGTTGGTGACTCCCAAACCAGTTGGCTTTAGGGCACTAGGTGTTAAGACACCCCTACGAACTTAATTACTCAGACTTCAGATATAAATATATTTTTGCAGTATCTTCGATCCATGTAACGAGCTTTGGGCCAATGACTCCCAAACCAGTTGGTTTTAGGGCACTAGGTGTTAAAACACCCTTACAGACTTAATAACCCGGATCTTAGATACTTTATTTTTTGTACATCAGATTTTTTTTTTTTTTTTTTTTTTATTCCATAACTATGTATAGATGCTTCCTCCAATTAAACTAGAGCACGAAATATTACAAACTTTTCAATTACAACTCATGTCTGTATGTTTCCATGTAAGTTCATAATACCTGTCAACTGAACATATGAAGATCCAATTTAGTCAGTGTTAAGGAGAATTCACAAATAAATAATTCAAAATGAAATAAACAAAAATTAACTTATTTCGAAATAATGATTGAATACGTCTCAGGAGCGGAAATTCCTTACTCGGCTATCTCTTACCAATTCACCTTTTTAGTCAAAATAAAAACACAAAAATGCAAAATATTTTTGTAATTTTTGATAATTTTTCAATTTTTTTGTATTTTTCGAAAAATTTTGGACTAAAAATAAAAAACACAAACATACTAAAAATAAGGTACTAATCAATTAAAGAACTTTATTGATTTTAACGGAATTTTCTTGCATAAATGAAAATTTTAACGGAAAGTATTAACACAAAGTTTTGCACCCCCCAACCTAAATTAAGCATTGTCCCTAATGCGTTCAAAAAAAAAAAAAAAAACAAAGTTAGGAACAATGGTACCGAGTTTACGTGTTAGTCTCATCCTCGTCGCTATCTGAAAGTGTATATGGTGGCATCTGATCCTCCTGCATTCCCATATGTCGTGCCATTCCTTGCTGCAGTTGAACCAAATATCTCAACTTTGTTTCCACTCTGGCGACTCTCTCAGGCAGGGTACGAGACTGTACTGCTCTGTGTGGCGGAGGAGGTGGCTGCTGTGGTGCAGCAGCAGGTGCTGACGAAGATGGTCCGGCAGGTGTCTGCCTCTCTGCTCGGAGCTGCTGTATCAGTCTGGGAGTCATAGCTGTCATGGGCTGCATTGGTTCTTCTTGCGGGTCAACTGGAACCATACTTAAAGTGCACAATGAAGTGATCAGGTAAGGGTAATACAGTCCAGCTTGCGATTGGGTAGCAGCCCAAGCAATATTTGTAGAAATAAGCACTCCCACGTCAATGGATAGTCGTCATCAAACAGTACAACAGAACCATCCTCTCCCGGGTGACAAAGTGATGTGGGTCCCTGGAATGAGTGATCTCGTGAGGAAGTGAAACCAAACTCTCGCATCTGGTTTAAGAAACCTGGAGCTCATCTTCATGTATTCCCCACTGCTGCTCATTTCCCAGGTGGCATTGGGGATACATAACTCATCTGTCATCTGCGAAATCTCAATCTCATTCCTCATTGCAGTATAATCATCCAACTCCATCTCCGGGATCCCATAAAATTTATTGATCGTCACCGAATCAAAAGTAACCTGTCTCCCTCTTACCATAACCTGATAAGCGACATGCTGAGCAGCATTTGCGTAAAATTCTCGGACAACTGTAATGCTCGCCGGTTTGGGTTGTTGGCAAAGTTTCTGCCAGTGTCTGTCGGCAATCACCCTGTCTATATCTGGAAATAATCCAGAGGGAATCTCAAAGCCTCTCTCAATGATTCCGACCTTCTTAGTCAGTCCCCTCTCATAGCGTTGTTCTCAGCTGCTGAGACAAATTTTGTAGTGTCAAAACTGGGTTCAGCAGATGTTGACGCTTTGGATCTCTTCGGTGGCATTTTTTAGAAATTTCGACAGAATCTCCTCTGTTTTCCTCAAATCCTCAACACACAAAACAACAAAAATCACTGCAAACTCCAAATCAATCGATCACCGCACTTCGCCCCCAATTACTACGAATCAAATTAATCCACAATCCAACACTTCGCAATTCAAAATTCCCAAATCAAACACACCACAATTCAAACCTAATTACCAAATTAATTTACCAATTACCAAATCAAATTTATCAATTATTACCGTTACTTTCGAATTCTGATTTTGGCAGTGGTGGGTTCTCTCGGCTCTGTTGGTTTTCGCTTGGTTTCTTCGGGCCGTCTCGTTGACAGAGAGACACGGCAGTGGCTTGGTGGATTCGGTGACTGTGACAGTGAGGAAGGTGTCGGCAAGATGAAAATGTTTAGGTCTTGACGGTGGTGGTTAATACTCGGCGACAGTGGCAATTTGTTCGGCAATGGGCTGGTTGTTTCAGTTTGGTCGCAGGTGATGGCTGCTGTTGGGTCGATGGAAGGCCGATTTGGTTCGTTGGCTCGCGGTTGAGTCACGGCAGGGGTGGCTCGCGATGGTTGCTCACGGTGTGGATCTCGCTTGTGGTGCTGGATTTTGGGTTGGTGGACTCTTACGGTTTCGGTGGTGGTGGAGATTGGAGAAAATGGTGAGATCTGGGTGGTTTCGGCTTGTGGCGAAGGTGATGGTCAACAATGGAGGTTTACGATGGGGGTTGCTGTGGAGGTTCTCGGTTTGTGCGTGGTGCGTCTTGGCTGGAGAAGGCTCGGTGAAGATCGGTGAAGGAAGTGTTTGGTGGCTCGCGGTGGTTTGTTCTTATTGCGGTTGTGGTCAGTTTGGATCTCGGTTTGATGGTGGCTGATGGATCTTGGTTTTGTTTGTTCTCGGTGAATGGTTGCGGCTATGGATCTCGGTCAAAGGCTCGGCAAGGTTGATTCTTGGTGATAGGCTCTCTCGGTGATGGTTGTTTGTTGGTGGTGATGATTTGGCTGCTGGGTTGAGAATGAAGAAGATGAAGAGTGAAAGGAGATGCTGCCAGTGCCCTACTTATGTCTCTGATTTCGAGTCAGCGTCGCGACGCCAAAAATTGCCTAGCGTCGCGACACTCGGTTCTTTAGGGTTAGGGTTTTGACTCGGGATTTTTTTTATTTTATTTTTTTTTTTTTGGCAAACCATGTCTTGCGACAGATAAATCCATAGGGACGCGTCCTAGAAGCTGACTTCTTACTCCCGTCTTTTCTGGATTGACTTTGTATCTTCGTGATTTTGTCAAATTTTTATTTTGTGAAATCCCGCTTGTACTGGCTTGCTTTGTCCTGATAAATTCCATTTTAATTTTTCCTCCAAAACTCACACATAAAATTAAAAAGTTCATACACACAAATAAATAAATAAAAAAATTACAACAAATTGCAGGGTTGCCTCCCTGCTAGCGCTAAATTTTTCGTCTTCAGCCAGACGTGACTGAAATTCATCTGTTAAGGAGGTTTCAATGTCGTTTTGGATGTCCGATTAAAGACAATCCCGTGAGCGTTGCTTTTGAAGGGTCTCTTCCAACGGTAAAGTGGTAAAAAGAATTTTGTCTCATTCAGTGCTCGTGCCACCTTTTTGATTCTTATTGTTCCAGTGGTTCCTGCAAAGAAAGAGAAAATCAGGAGGTCTCGTATGGTGCTTGACTTGGAATGGAAATTCCATTCTGTCAAGCTTCTGGGTGGTTTCTTTGATTTGTACTCCCCAAAACAGCGATGTTTTTTCCTGAATGCTCTGGATCTTTAATAAGTCAGACATTTGCTCCTCCATTTGCTCTGCTTCTTGCTCCACCTTTTCTTCACAGATGTATTTGAAAATTTCTGCATTAAGCTCTTCATCTGTCATCTGTGAAATACATGTTTCAAAATTGTCAACCTGAGGATGAAAGAAATGTCAGATTTTAGGTCTTCATCCTCATCTGGTTGAAATGATTGGCTCAGGTAGATCTTCATCAAACATTTGTGCAATGGAATCTCCAAGATCTTCATTTTGAGGATACATAATTCCATCCTCAATTTTTGATGCAGTTGGCACAATTTTCACTTCATCCTCGTCAGAATCTGAATAATAGAAATCAAATCGAGACTTTGTCGTTTCGGGTTCCTGAACTGATACCTCTGGTTGTTGATACTGCTCAGCCCCCTCCTCTGTTAAGGTGTCATCGTGGATTTCTGGGTACTCGAAGGCTTCATCAGTGTCATCTGAAACTGGTTCTTGAGGTATGATGTTCTGGTTTTCTATTAATTGTCTGATTTGATCTGTCATTCTCTGTATGGATTCTGCGTTATTCTGAATTTGTGCATCAAATCGAGCTTCTTGTTCTTTGAACATGTGAATTAATTGATCTTCCTCCTCGGATGGTTCTGGTTCTTGATAAGGATCGAAGGAAGATGGTGGATAAGATGGAAAATGTGATGGTTCTGTGAAATATGTTGGCTCATCATACCATGAAGGATTCTGATAGTTCTGCCACCCTGAATGGTAGTTGTACTCGCAATAATCGCTTGGGTGGTTACCATTACATATGTCACATCTCCACATTGAGTTCTGTTGAGCAAAAGTAGTATTACTTGGTTCTGGCATCCAGTGATAGTCATTGGGCTCAACAACAGGCCTCAGAAAACCGGACTGTTGCTCCCAGATTTGGGGTGTATCTTCTTGTAAAGCTTGTAATCTTCAATCTCCCAGTAGTGTTCCATTTTTTTAATCACCTGAAAACAAAAGAAATAAAAATTACAAATAAAAGAAAGAAAATTAGATATAAGTAAATTAGATAGTTTCAAATTCAAAATTAACAACTCAAGAAAAATAAGTCCCCGGCAACGGCGCCAAAAACTTGACCGGCGTAAACACACACGTATAACGCAAGCGCACGTATCGTTCAAGTAGTATAAAAATATCGATCCCACGAGGACTTAATTCCTACTGTTGTTATTAATTGTTGAATCTATTTATTTACAAATATCTAATTAAATGGAGAATGAGAAGATTGTTTGTTTGTTTGGTTGAAGTGGCTTTGCAAAATAAATAAATAAATAAAAAGACAAAAGAAAATACTAAGGAAAATAACAAAAGACACAAAGATCTAGGGTGTGTTTATTCCAATATCATTATAAAGATGAAGTGATTATTTTATAGTTAGGAAATACAATGATTTATTAACCTGGAACACACGAAATTATGCGAAAGCATCTGTCGATGGTCACACAAATACCCAGTATAACCCAATTGAACCATATTCCTATGTCAACCACATTATCTGGATTCATTAAGATTAAGTTCCAATTATGGCTACCCTCGCCCGACAGGTATATTCCTATCCTGTAAGGAAATCTATTAAAGGGTTATCTATCCTCAAGGAAGATCGTGGGCTATTGAGTCTAAGGTTTTAAACTTAAAATCTCTATGTCTAGTTCATTTTAAGTTTACCTAATCAATTTTATTAGTGATCGGTTAATAAAAAGCATTAAGATTAAGACTCAATAAATAAATCATTATATTACCCAAACTATAATCTAACCCTTATAAACTGGTGATATTGAAATTCATCACAACCCAGATAACTATTTAGTTACAACACATTACTAGGCTAGTAACTGAAAAATAAACAATAAAATAAAAATGCTGAAAAGTAAATACTGAAAAGTAAATTGCAATAAAATAAAATGCTAAGGTAAAAGGAATTACTTTTACTACTACTAATTTAGATATCTCCCATAAAATAATATATAAACTTGTGATATTATTTAACCACCGACCAATCTGGCGGTATCCTGATTAAGTCCAATTAAGTCCAACCAGCCATATAGGCGGTAATATTTGTCCATAATCCAGCCATAAAGGCGGTACCCAAATAAATTTATCAACCGACCAATCTGGCGGTATCCTTGATTAATCAGGTTCAAACCAACAGAAAATAAATAAATACCAACCGACCATATAGCGGTATCCTTTATTAATCAGTATTTTAAAGTGTAAATATATTATTTTTAAGGGAGATTAATCTAAATAGTAACAGTAAAAGAATTACCTTTCACCCTAGCTGGGAAAATACTTTCTCATGAATAGTAAAACTGTAAAAGTAAAAGTAAAATTAAATTACTATTATTACAAATGGTAATTAAAATAAATTACAATAAATAAATTAAAAAACTAAAAATAAAAATAAAAATTCTAGAGAGAGAACTCTCTCTAGAGAGAGAATCAAGAGAGAGAGAGGTCTACTAATTCTGAAATTCGCGCAGTATTTATAGAAATATTTTTCACTGTTCCATCAGCGTCGCGACGCCAAGGACCTCAGCGTCGCGACGCTGGATTTGTCACTATTTGTCGACGTGGCACGCTGAGAAGGCGACACGTGGCATGGCGGCTGACTGTTCACGCGACACGTGTCAAGGCGGCTAAGACTCAATTATTGTGATGACGTCACTGATGACGTCATGCTGATGTGGCGATGACGTGGCGCTGATGTGGCGATGACGTGGCGTCTGGCGTGTGTGTGCAATTGTCGGCACAATAGGATTGCGACACGTGGCGACACGTGTCACGCGGTGATTGGCTGATGCTGAATGTCAAGTTGACTTGGTTGACCTGCTGACGTGGATGATGAGTGGCACGACACGTGGCATGTTGACTCGTTGACCGCTGACATGGCTGATGACAAGGCGACACGTGTCAAGTCAAAGTGTCGGCAGCATATGATGTTGACATGTGGCACGGCGCACGTTAGCAGATTCGTTGTGATGGTGACACGTGGCACGGCGCATTTTAGCAAAGTCAAACTTCTCAAATCCTGACTGTTGACCAGGCGCACGTTAGCAGATTCGGCTCACGCTGGGCGTCGCGACGCGGAAGGTCTGGGCGGCGCGACGCTGAAATTACCAAAATGCCCTTTTTTTTCACCAATTTTCACTGTTTACTCCAAATCACCTCCAAAATGTCCTGAAACTTTATTTATCTACAAAATAACACAAAACACATCAAAACATTCACAAAACTCAAGAAACTATACAAAATATTAAGTTAAATGAGTGGGAAATAGTGATATAAATACCACTCATCAACAAGTGACATAAGTAAGGGACGCATTCCGACCCAACGGTTTGATTCTTCCCTTGCGAGGGTGAGTGCGGCCTTTAAATCTCATTTCCCAGTTCACATCGGGTGGCGACTCCATTTTCTCATTCTCCGGTTTATAGTCCCCCGGCTACTACTCCGTATCCTAACCGGGCCGCGAGCCCGGGACAGCATGCGTCACCCAGATCCTGTTTTCCCACAGTCTGGCGACTCACTGGGGATAGAGAATCGGCCCCGAATATTGTCTTGTAATGTTATTTATGTTTTAATTGACCGTGTCTTAGTGGGTAAAATGAGGGTTTAATCAAAGGCATTTTGAGGCTAAGTAATGGCTTGGTGTCTACCTTCATTCACTACCTTTTCTAGAAGAAAAGTTGTGAAGGCACTATATAGCCATCTACTCGTAGCCTATGGTGATGACTAATAATTTAAGGACTCGTTTGTTTATTCCTGACAACAAGCGATAAGAGCCTAAGAGGCTTGGGTATTTAGTGAGCCTCGCCCCACCAGCCTCTCTCTGGGGGAATCTACAACGGGAAATTCCATTTGACAGTCCGTCACACAACATAGCTCATTGGCAGTACCTTAGTGTATAAAAAAGGGTGCGCTCACTTGGTTGCTCGAACCCTTGAGTGGGGAGACCTGTTTGTGGGCCATCCTTCGTCGGTGAGAGTCTTTGTCTACACTCTTGCGAACCCACCCATAGACCGGGTTTGTATGGTTAAAGTAACAATTATTTCCTTGAATATGTGCTTGTGGACCATCCTCATTTGGATGCAGTTGGACTATTGTCAGAAATGCAAACTTGCTGGCCCATTTAAACGGGGCGAGTTCGTACCTTATGACCATTAGGCCCAAAGCTTCTGAAATGTTGATGGGTCCATTGTTTTATGTTTGCATTATCTTACTTTGTGCTTATGTTCGGAACATTACCATTTGGATTTAGTTGGGCTCCTTGCCATAAGATGTGAACTTGTGGGCCATTTAAACTGGGACGATTCACTCCTATGACAGTTAGCCCAGAAGCTTCTAAAATGATAACGGGCCGATTTGTTTGAAATTTTAGTTGATTTAGTATGTTATATATGTTACATGCATCTCATACACCTCATGCATACATACATCATGTTAACCCTTGTGTTCTGAAACCACCCCATAATTCCCGTTGGGTTAGGGAAAAGGGAAGACTCACCAAATACTGGAACAGACATGAGTGAATCAGATATTGAGGTATCCCGTATGGATCAGTGGAAAACGGTCTCGCCAAGTCACTGAACAGTTGTAAGCCTTGACTACGTCCATGA
>SKCR01007143.1:0-24665 GCA_019454045.1 Zanthoxylum bungeanum
GGTCCAACACTCGAACCCGAAGAAACAAGCGATTAAAATCCACAAAATACAGATTCCCATTGTTCGACGTCTGTTTCTCACGGCTCTCGCGCCTTAAAAGGTAGTGCCTCCAAATGAGACTCATCATTGGGTTTATTGCAAAAATGCGTGCCTACAAATACCATACTCTTTCAAGTAATCAAGAAACTCATTGCTCAAGTATTCTCCACCACGGTCCGACCGTAGTGTTTTAATACTTTTACCGTCTGTTTTTCCACTTTGTGTCGAACTCTTTGAATTTCTCAAAGTTTTCCGACTTGTGTCTCATAAGATACACATAATCATAACGCGATGCATCATCCTAAAGGTTACGAAGTATTCATATCCAACTCTAGCTGGCTAGACATGGGCCCACAAACGTCACTATGAACAAGGGCTAACAGTTCGGTGGCACGTGCACCTTTACCGTTAAAAGGTTTTTTAGACATTTTGCCTAATAAACAAGATTCGCATATATCATATGAATTTGTATCAAATCCGTCCAAGTACCCACTCTTCGAAAGTGTGGATATGCGAGTCTTATTAATGTGTCCCAGACGACAATGCCACATATAAGTTTCATATTTGTTACTTAATTTAAGCCTTTTATTGTTACATTATATATTTGAGATTGATTTATATTCAAAATATAAAGACCATTATTCACATCAGCACTGCATATCTCCATATCATTTTTATACATAAAACACCCAGTGTTTCTAAAACAAAAGTATACCCACATTGGGCTAATAAAGATACAGATATAATATTCCTAGTCAAACTAGGTATATAATAACAGTCTGAAAGATTTAGTACATGCCCCGAGGGCAGTTCCAGAGGGCAGTTCCAAAATATAAGTCCCAACGGCCAAAACGGCGACTCGAGTCTCATTTCCAACGCGTAGATCAATCTCCCATGAGGCCAGTCTTCTGCTAATATACAGATCCTGCACATCAGTACATATATGAGTACCACAACCAGAATCAAAAATCCAATTTTTAAAACTAGTAGTAGACATGTTTATTTCTATAACAAACATACCTTAAGCCGGTGCCTTGCCCGCTTTGATTTCCTTCATGTGCGCCTTGTACTCATGGCAGTCACGCATCCAGTGACCCCATTTGCCACACTGCAGGCATACATCTTGGGATTTGTCCTTTGCCTTCCCAGAAGACTTTGATGATTTGGCATTGCCCTTCTTCTTTTTCTTCTTTACACCTCCAGTGGCCTTTGGCCAAGCCCTCGTAGACTGAGATGTTGAAGCGAAGTGCGCCTCACGTTTTTTGCTCTTTGAAAGCTCTTTTTCTGACTCTTTCAGCATAGACATTAACTCTACAAAAGTGTCTTCTTGGTTCAACATATTGTAGTTCATGATGAACCCGCTCCAACTGTCAGGAAGAGACTGTAAGATCAAATCTATAGAAGTCTCAGCCTCAAAGAATATGCCCAGCTGTCTCAGCTGTTCGATGTCAGTAATCATCTGTGACACATGGTGCTCAACAAATTTACCCTCTGACATGCGAGAGCGAAAGAGCTTCTTCTGCGACCTAAGATTAGATCGGTGAAGGTCCTTCAATTTCATCATCATCTCATAAGGATCTAATCCCTTGTTCTGACGACGTAACTGAGGGGTCATTGCAGCAAGCATGACAGATTGAGCAGTTGAGTTGTCATCGCTGTGAGTCTTCCAAAGCTTAAGCTCAAGCGGCTGCTCATTTTAGGGCTTAGGCCCGAGAGATCTCTCTATCGTATAGAGCATTCTCTCAGCCCCCAGGACAATCCTGAGGTTCATTTCCCAGTCAAAAAAGTTCGAACCATTAAAGACATTCTCGCCCATGATAATGTCCATAACTCCGATCTTTCCAGCCATCTTAATTACAATAGTCAAACTATTCAATTAACGATATATGGGTACAGTCCAACTGTTACAAGAAAAAAATAAAATATTAGTCCAACTAATAAATACATAAAATGACGAAATAATTTGAAAGCGCGTTATGCCAAGTATTTGAATGAAATTGCAAATTCAATACTAGTCTCCCACTATTTTTCGGCGAGCCTATTTCATAGTGGGCTAGGATCCCGTTAAATAACACACAACCTTGACTTTGGCCAACAAGCTGTATGATATTTAACTAGGTAGATCTCTAAGATCAATTGGATCTCATCCAATTCCTAGATCCGGTAGGTGGACCTCCAAGTCCGAAACATATATATAATATATATGCCAATATATCCAATATATTTTCCTAACCTTTTCCTCTGAATCAACTAAGCATTGGCTTTGGCTCAACAAGCTTAATGATTCCAGTTAAGCGGGACTCATTGACTTTGGAAAGCTTCGTAAAAGTGATCTTGACTTTGGCCAACAAATCACAACTTGCCCAAGACATGCGATATGGAACAAAGCCTTCATGATTCAAACACATCCGCGATGGACAAATTTCTTGACTTTGGCCAACAAACCAATGCCAATCTTGGATCTTGAGAATGAATCACTCAATGGAAGGAAAATGCTTAATATTTGTTGAGGGTTTTTCGCGTAAATTGGCAACCAATTTATTATCTTTGATTAGGTCTCATCATACACCCTTAAGCATGCATTCTAAAAGCATAATAAGGCGCGATAAATAAATTAATAATGATATGCGGATGGATATCTCACAAATTGTTCCTAGAACAAATCACTCATTTTCCTCTTCCCGGCTAGCACTATTCTAACTTCTATCCAATTACATAATACAATAAAGAAACCTCATTACATTTAGGGGAATTGGTGAGAAGAGAATTACAAAGAATCGAGAGATAAAGGCTAAACACGCAGGTCCAATTTAATAAATTCTAAATTTATTACAACAATTTTCAAAATTGCCCTCACCCATCTAATATCCATGCGATATACATTATTCATACAATACATCCATGTATTCACACAAGCATGTTATTCAATCAATCTAATCCAATTAATTAATCTTTGAATTAAGTGATCATCCAATGTTCAAACAACGATTTGATTTGCGCGAGTCCAACTCGTTTAAGAATAAGTACTCCAAGTGCGTATTCTTGAATTATATCGAACTACAATTTTAAATCCAATTTAATTTGTATTCAATACTAATTCTAATTTAATTCCAAATTAAATAATTACACTTTTAATGTGCTTTTGCGACTTATATTCTAAATCTAATCTTAACGGGTCTCAAAACCCAATTAACATCCAATGTCAATTTAATTAAAGTCCAATGGGCTTTCAATTAATTTCTTAAGGCATGGGCTTTGGCCAATATGGGTCAAACCCAAATGCCAAGGCTCAATAAAAGGAATCACCCTATTTGCCATAAAATTAATTTCGGCCCATTAGGCCCAATTAAATTTTAAAAGGCCCATTTATTATATTTGGACTTAATGGAATGGTTTAGGCCCAATTTGGATCCAATCCAATTGTCCTAAACCAACTTGGCCCAACCAAGCCCATTAGGCCCAAATACAACAATTTTAGCCCAATTCCAAATTAAGCCTAATTAATTAAATTCTAATATTCCAAATACCGCAATTTATTTAATTAAAGTGTATAGCCATAATTAATTATTCAAATTAACATTTCCAAAATATCAATTTACATAATTAATCATGCTTTATTAATTTCAATACATGTCCAACATTATTGAAGCAAAATCAATTCCAACATGCTTCCAAGGCTCACGGCAATTTAGGGATTTTTATATCAATTTTGATTTCAATCCAATTAAATCACAAACTAATATATCCAAGCATTTTAAACACATCCAATGGTTTAAAAAATAAAAATCACCAAGAGCTTAGGGTTCCTATATTCGGCCAAGCCCTCAAATTTGGGGAAAAATAATCCAATCATTTTTTCATAAAATTAATCATGCATAACTCTTAGTTATCATTATCTAAGCATACTTAAACACTCAATTTGATTAAATCATGCTCCAAGCAAAAATACCCAAATTCAAGTATATAAACCGTAATCAATTTCATGCTTAAATAGGCTAATGATACCATTGTTGGGTTTCTAAGGACAATACCAAGAACATATAAGCATAAAAGATGTGTGAATACTCAAAGGAATATAGCAGAAATATATTCACATTGATCGGTTTGTGGATGTGTTGAGAACAAAACTTTTGTCTCCTTTGAAGTTGCTCCAAGCTCCTCTTTGATTTTATGTTGAGCTCCAAGCTTTGATGAGTGAATTCCAAACTCTTGGGAAAGGTTTCCCTATCACCTTTGTATGATTCTTTGTGTGCTAGCACTTGAAAATTTTGCAACAAAATTTCCCCTTGTGTTCTTGGTGATTCACGACAATGAGAGGAGAAGAGAGAGTGAGTGATTTTTGTGTTTTTTTTAAAGTGTGTCAATGATTTTCAAAAAATCAAAACATATACCAAACATCAAAGTTTGGTAAATGTCTTTCACTTTTCAACATAATGTGTATTACAAGTTATCTAAAAAATCTCTACTAACTTCCATCAAATAAAAGTTAAGTGAATGACTAATGATGTGACTTGTTGTGGGCCCCACTTGATTCAAAATCCGAGTGGGCCCGGAAACACATTCCGGGCTCAGGTTCGTTAATTACGAATTAACGAATTTTCCGTTGCGACTTAATTAAATCAAATTTAATTAAATAATTATGCCTAGCGAAATTACTATTAAAGTCGCTCGTGAATTAATTCTAAATTAATTCGTTCGCCCGAATTAAAATCCAATTTTAATTCCGTTATGAAATCTAATTTCATTTAATATATCGAATATATTATTTAATCGATTAACTCCGAATTAATCGTTATTTCTCTTCTATTTGAATTTTATCCCAGATAAATTCTCACCGTAATTAATCCGAGATTAATTTTCTCTCTCTCCTAATTAATCCCAGATTAATTATGTTCGAGTCATACGTCATCAGTGAATCTTCGGGAAGCGATCCATGAGATCCCTGGATATGTTGGCAGTAAATCCGGTTGTCGGACTATCCGAACACGTGCGTACCCGGTACCACGTTCTTACCAATTTACGAGACATGGTTGGCTTCTAGCAAAGCGTCGTGCCTACCCAATTCTCTAGAAATATTCTTTAAGGAATATATAATCTTTGTCAGGCGTAATATACGCAAGGCCTGGGGCTGGAATAGTGTCTTCCCCGTACGAAGCATATATCAGATCACAAGCAACTAGTCTCGTTAATCGGATAATCATGACCTTGTCATATTATCCCGATGGTTGCAACACATTAGAGTACCAGTTCTGTATCTCTGCGTGATCATCATCTTCATATGACTGAAGTGATACTTCCGTCTTGACATCACACCCAATACACTACGATTCTCAATAAACCCAGAAGAGGCGTACACAGAACCTGTTAAAGTCTCGGACGACCAAAACCAAAGCGTATTGATTGTCGCAAATACTAGCGATGCAAGTCTCAGGTTAAGACCAAATACACATACCCTGATTCAGATTCACATAGACACATAGTCATACTACCAATGGAATTCCGAGGGGTCTATCCAGAGCGAAGCTGTTTCTGTACCATCGGTAAACACAACCTCCTATCACACTTGCATAAGTATCCAATACTTAAATATATGAGAAATATGATGTTACGCTTCCGTAACACGCACAAGTGCAATACTAGTCTATTCCGCATTATCGATGTCCAGTCTCGATAATACTACGACTAGAGATATTTAATGATTAAACCTTTGTGGATTGATATTGTCTCATATCTTATTAATCCGGAACTAATCATAAGGACTTTTATCATTTATATATTCAAGTAATCAAATTACAAAATGATAAAATAGCAATTTCCAATGTCACACAGTTAATTTGTACAAAAACCACAATGTCTTTTACAAATAGTGACGCTATGGGTCATAATTGTCCAACATTTTGTCCTCATGTTTAGTCTCACTTTAATCTCCATATCTTTACTCTAAAATACAACACAAAGTAATGTACTAGATCGTGCAAAATGTGAATTATGATATAATGTTTAGCTGAATTTATATTAACACTAAATCAATAGTTAAGAGATAAATATAAATATTTTTTTTGAAATATAAAATTCATTCATAAGTAAATACACCACAAGAGTGTTAAATATAATCTCATTTAACTTGATTTTTTGTTTGAAACGTTGAAAACCTCACCGCCAAACCTCTCGACCCGGATTTAAGTGGAGCAAATAAAACCTCGGCTGCCCCAGACTCTTACAAGAAATGCAACCCTGGATTCGAACATAGGATTTGAAACCAAATCCTAACCCCTTCTATCACCAAGTTACACCACCTAGGGACTTAACTCGAATATAATACTTAGGAAAAATTAAAGACTCAAGCTAATTAAGACACATCTTGACAACATAAACTTTATTTACTATGTATTCCCTATATTCAATTAAAACTAAAATTCATATCTAAATCTACCACGGTCCTAGAGGAATAATGGACTCGTCCTGATTTCCAACATTTCGATAGGAGTTGATGAAAATAAATTCTATGACCATAAATGTAGTAACACAATTTCAATTAAAACTTAAATTCATATCTAAATCTACCACGGTCCTAGAGGAATAATGGACTCGTCTTGATTTCCAACATTTCGATAAGAGTTGATGAAAATAAATTCTATGACCATAAATGTAGTAACACAATACTCAAAGTAAAAGTGTAAAACATATGACCATCACAAAAATAAAACAAAATCATTATAAAGCAACAATCCATAAATCTATGGAATGGTCTTTTTCCATTTTCAAATATACCGAGTGAAATTCCACGAATAATTTGTCTATTGCTGCAATGCTCTATTAATATTTGATTAAGACATTATTTGATATTGTGGTTTCATCTGTGATGAGATGACAAAATTATATTTTGACTAAAATATAATTTTTAAATCTTCGGTTAATAATAAAAAAATATAATATAATATTAAATAAAATCTTAATTTTCGACATAAAAAATCAACTCAACACTGAATCCCGATCTACGAAAAACTATATAATACACTGGATCCTATGACATACTATGTGCCGTGTGCCAATTTCAACTATATATTTTCCACAATTCACTCCGCCATATAAATATCTCGACACTCGTCATCACCAGTCAATTCAATACCTCTTCATCAAACAAACAATGTCAGAACCAGAAGCTTCAACTTTTCTTGCAACAAAGAGGTAAAATTTTAAAATTAATTGAAAAAAAATTCGTTTAATCAGCTTACTACTACTGATCTTATAATTAAAAACTCTTACAGATATGCAGTTGTTACTGGAGCAAACAAAGGGATTGGATTTGAAATATGTAAACAGTTAGCTTCAAAAGGGATCTTGGTGGTGGTGACAGCCAGAGATGAGCAAATGGGTCTTGAATCTGTTCAAAAACTCAAAGAATATTCTCCTTCTTTGTCTCATCTTCTGATTTTTCATCAGCTTGATGTCACAGATCCTGCTTCTATTTCTTCTTTAGTAGATTTTGTTCGAACCCAATTCGGAAAGCTTGACATCTTGGTAAGTAAATTAATCAGCTACTTGAATTTTGTTTTGGAGAAACTCAGATTCAATCTTGGTCAATTAAAAAACGAATTAGGATCCTCAGCTAGTATGGACGATCTTTTAAACTTTTAGATATCTTTCCTCCTCATATGAATTTTATTTGATTTACCCTAGTTCTCAAATAAAATTTCCTCTTTCATTCAATATATAAAGAATAACCATATATATACACACATAGAGATTCCAATAAAGATGTCGACTAAAGAAAAAAACAGAAAAACATAAGTTCTCAAATACTATAGGACAAAAGGCATTGTATTAGAGTGTGTGTTTTTCTTGTATTTTGGTTTAGTCTTCATTTTATTATAATGATGTCATCCTTATTGGAACTTTATATGTATATGTATATGTATATGTATATGTATATGTATATGTATATGTATATGTATATGTATATGTATATGTGTATGTGTATGTGTATGTGTATGTGTATGTGTATGTGTATGTGTATTTAAGTTCCAATAAGGATGTCGGACCAAGGAAAAAGATAGAAAAATACGAATTCTCGAACACTACAGGACAAAAGACACTGCATTGGAGTGTATATTTTTCTTGTCTTTTAGTTTGACTCTCGTTTTATCCTTATTGGAACCTCTTTTTGTGTGTGTGTATATATTCCAACGAGAGATCCTTTATTTTATCAAGTTAATGATCAAACTGAAATATTAAAAAAAAAACATAATTTTCAATGTAGTATTATTTATATTTTAACACATTAAAATTCATATTTTTCTATCTTTTTAATTGATCCGTAACTTAATAATAATGGATTCACTCTTATATCATACAATAGCATTCTTTTGGTAGAAAAGTAAAGAGAGAACTGACTCAAATGTTGGGCAGGTGAACAATGCAGCGATTCTTGGAGCAGTGACAGACCCAGATGTTTTTTTAACAGCTGTTAAGCTTTCTGGTAATGACTCGGTAAGTTATTACAGTATACGAAATACTGCCGACATGTTGTACAAGACCGTATTATGTAGATGACATGTCGTGCATTGGGGTTGTTTTTCGTTAAGCTACTTCTAATAATTCTTATTTATATTACAATCATAAAATCTGAATACTTTCTATTTACATCCATAACAATAATAACAGCCTCATGGAGACCATGTTGATCGGGACAAAATCATTACAGCCCAGCCTTATGAGATGGCAGAAGAATGCCTGAATACAAACTACTATGGTGCAAAAAGAATGAGTGAAGCATTTGTGCCCCTCCTCCAATTATCTGATTCTCCAAGGATCGTCAACGTTTCTTCTTATCTCGGAAAGTTGGAGGTAAAAACTACGTTAGTTTCGTTGTGTTGTCTTGTGAATAGGGCCGGTCCTTACTATAGGCAGTAACATCCATATTTTTCTTTAAAACATATAGTTTCTAAAGGCTGTGACATTCGGTCCTGGGATATCTAAAGTGATGATGATTATTTTCTTGTAATGTTGGGCCAGCTTATTCCAGGTGAATGGATTCGAAGAGAGTTAAGCGATGTTGAAAGGCTTACAGAGAAGAAAGTGGATGAGTTATTGAACAAGTTTCTCCAGGATTTGAAGGAAGGATCCTTGGAGAAGCAAGGTTGGCCTACACATACATCTGCATACCGTCTCTCTAAAGCAACTTTGAATGCATATACAAGGCTCCAGGCTCAGAAATATCCAGCTTTCTTGGTCAATTGTCTCGACCCTGGCTTTGTCAAAACTGGCATGAATTGCAATACTGGTCCGTCGACTCCTGCTGAAGGAGCCGAAAAAATTGTCAGGGTGGCTCTGCTTCCGCATGGCGGCCCTTCTGGAATTTTCTTTTCGAATAATGAAGTATCATCCTTTTGAATGAAGATTTATCCGTTGTTAATTGTATTTATGAATGAATTTTATGAATAAAGTTTCAGAAAAGTTACTGTAAATTCAAGCCTTGGTAGGCCTTGGATATTTTTTCTTTTAATAAATTGGATTCCATGAACATGTGGTGTAATAATCCAGAGAGGTTTTGTCACAACGTTAGAAATTACATCAAAGTAACTGTTATTCAAGGGGTTGAATGTGTTTCATGTCTGTAGTCACTCGAACTCAAGTAATAATAAAGAATATTGATTGGTGTTTAGTGAGATTGCCATTAGTCACTACAAAAGAAACACTAAATTACCGACAGAACGGAAATTAATTTTATTTATTGCTAAATTTGACATTTTTTTTTGTAGTGAGTGAACTTCTAATAGTCCCCAGATGTTTTGAGACAGAAACAATCAAAGAAAGAACAAAAAACTAAACTGAAAGATTAAAGCAAGAGAAACTCGAACACACACAACACACAATAAACACATATTCAATCAACAAGAACGAGTATCACATTCTATCTTTATTAGGGATTCTTTGCCCATATCAATAGAAGAAATTACAAGCTATATTTCTTGTGTTGTAACTATTTTCTAATTCGCTGTATTTAAATAGTTACAACACAAAAATCAGAGCAGAGGTTAAACTAATTCTATTATAATCAACAGAAAAATCAAATCAAGCAGAGCTTTGATTCATCAATGATATTCGTATTTCAAAGAAAAAGAAAAGTTGTATTCAAGAGCGGTATAAGATAACCCAACGTTTGAAGCTTCCCACTCTGTGAGCTCCGAGAAGGATCTAATGTGTACGTAGTCTTATCCTTATTTTTTTTTATTGGTTTATATACATGTAAATTAACGATGTATTTTCTTTTTGTTTTGTTTATTCAGGTAGGGGTGTTCGCGGTGCGGTTCGGGGCGGTTTTTTCCTTTTTTACTTCAAACCGCGCGGGTTGGCGGTTTGGGAAATTAGAAAACGAAACTGCAAATTTGATAAGGAAAACCGCGGCGGTTCGGGTTGGCGGTTTAGTGGTTTGGGCAGTTTGAATTATAAATTTGTTTAGAAAATTTTGTGTGTTTTCACATTATAATTGAAGAAAAAATTACGTAATTTTCATTTATTCATTACATATTGTTATATGATCATTAAATATCTCAATTTTCATAGTTAAAGAAGAAGAAAAATATAAAATAATATTTAATTTGTACGCGGGTCGGCTGTTTAGGCGGTTCGGGTCGCGGTTCGAGTCAAAATATGCGGTTTGGGCGGTTCACGGTTTGACATGGGTCAAAACCGCACACCGACCCGAAATTTGCGGTTCGATTCTGTGCGGTTCAAAATCATTTTTAATATTTTTTCAAACCGCGCGGTTCGGTGCGGTTCGATGCGGTTCGCGGTTTGACCCGAAATTGTGTTCACCCCTATATTCAGGTATCCAGTTGTTGCAGGAACAAATAAGGGAATTGGGTATGAAATTATGGAAAAATTCTACCATGTAACGTTGGTATCACGTTAATCATGCAACAACATAATAATATATTACCACACGTATTAAAATAGTAAAAAAACAATTAAATAAATGATAGTTATATTTAATACAACTCCACATTTTATATATTTATCAGTTTATGTATCACGTCATCTATACAACGATGATACCAAAAAATTACTCGAAATTATGAGGCAGTTAACTTAAATTGAGGTCACTGTGGTGTTAACAACCATAAATGAGAAGAGGGTTCTTGAAGCTGATTTTTCTTTAGTTTGATACTTATGGCTAAGTGTCTCAAAATGTAAAAATCACATTGAACCCGAGGATATCAGGACCTGTCGTGCCTGCTAAGTATTCACTCTCTAGTTGATTGATATTTTGGTATGATTCAAATCAATTCTAATGTTTGATTCTTTAATTAAGCTTATAGTTAAGTGTCACAGTTTCATATTAGATATATTAATCTTGGCATTTAGGAAAATGACAAGCATCTCAGTACAGTGAAAAGTGATATCAGAACAAACCCAGATTCAAGCTTCGATTTTTTAACTGCTGATTTTTTCCGAATTAAACAATACACATTGAACCAGTGGTTTGTGTGTTAAGAAATTTAAGAAGTTAGTTTGTTATCTGAAATATATGTTATTGTTGGGTAGTCCTAGTCTTTAGGAATTAGTTAATTTGTTTTGGTTGTTGCTGTTTTTATGCTTTAGTTGTTGCTGTTTTTTATGCCTAATCTTACTGATGTATTGCCTATATAAAGGTTGTTTGCTGATGAATAATAACAAGAAGTTTCAGCTAAGTCTCTTTAACACTATCTCTAAATTTTGTAACAGTGGTATCAGGAGCTAATAAGTGCATGAAAATGTACTTTGAAACATCACTTATCTAGGTTTATTGTTTAGTATTTAGTTATATATTTTATATTTTACCACATAATTTTGATTGTTATATTAATTTAGAAATATTTATTATTTACACTAATTTAATGATTTTATTTGTAGGAATATTAACATATAGATTTTGGGACTTGTAAAGAACACGAAGAGGAAAGATTGAACTGGCGCCGCGGCGCCACAATCCCACACAAAATCCAGGGAATAAGGCGCCACGGCGCCATTTGTAGAAATAAAGCAAGAGTAGACAAATTGTTGACCAAGTCAAAGATGCTAAACACGTGGGGCCCTGCCTTGTGTTAGTGTTTCAATTGCCAAAACCAAATAAAAAAAGAGAGCTTCACGTGAACTAAAAAAAGAAAGAAGAGTTTGGAGAGAGAAAGCAGCAAACTTTGACTAAAACAAAAGGAAGTTGAAAAAAAGGAAGTTACGTGGGCCCAATTACAAGTTGCATTAGGTTTAAATTGCTTTGTGTATAAATTGCATGGGAGCTGCGCAAAAACCAGAGGGAACCAGCCGAGAGGGCTGCTGCGTGCGTGAAATAGATGGTAGTGCCGAGAGGCACAAGCAGAGAAAAATAAGAGCAGTGCCGAGAGTTCAGAGAAGAAATCAGAGTCCAGAAGCCGGGACGCGGAGTCGTGATGATTCAGAACAACAATTCTCTCCAATCCCAGGCTATATTTATTTCTTTTATGATGAACTAATCCCCTAGACAAAGTTAGGGATAAACTCTTGTGTTGAATTTTTATTATTTATGTTTTTGATTCCTACGAACCTTTTAATTGTTTAATAAAATTAATGTTTATTATTTTCTATCATCTTCTGATTTATTAATCCAGAAATTATATTTTGTCAAATCTCATATAGATCCAGTCATGCTTCTTCTATGTGTGGTTTGCGAATTTAATTGTGACTGGTAAAGTTGTTTTGCGTGTTGGTCTTCTGCTGCAGTATTGCCTGAGGGTATATTGTCGACGTTAGATAGCTCGTAACGATGGCTTTTGTATGCTGTTAACATAGAGAAAATAATCATTAATTACCTTAGAATTTATCATGCGTAGAATTGAATATTTTCCGGTTGTTGGTTTGGGATGTGAAACCTTCAATTGTGTAATAATAGGAATCAATAACTAAATATAAGAGTTCGATGCAAGAGGGATTCTCGAAGCTTTGTCATATCTCTCTGCCATTATCTTTTATTATCATTGCATTATTTTATTTATCTTTATTTTTAATTACCAATTTTATCTTCTTATTTATTAAGTTACCGTTAATGTTTTTGTTTGAGTAAATTAGTTCATGTAACCATCTCTCTGAGGAATCGACACCCCAGCTATACTGCGATAACCGCCAGTCATATTTGGGCGTAATCAATATGTATAAGTAGAAAATTTGAATTTTGAAAAGTTTGAGATTTGAATATTTCTTTTGTATAATAGTTATATAATTGAAAGTATTTTCGCCTTAGAGGTACAAATAAAAATTTATCATTTATCCTATTTAATAAAATATTCTATTCTATTTGATATAATATCTTTTCTCTAACCCTGAGCAATAAAATAGTTTTATTACTTGGTGTCTAGCATCATATGTTGACAATTGTAGAAAAGACTTGACTTATTGAAGTCAGATATGAGAGTGATAAATTGTAATGGAACTACATAATTAATTAGATGAAAAAAACCCTTAGAAAACTTTCGTATAAGTTCAATAGGATGTCAGATTCATTTCTGAAGTATTTGATACTTAATGGTCCTGCAGTTTTCTTATTAAAGAAAATTATCCTATAACTTATAATGGGAACGATTTTTGATATCGATTTCGGAAATTATCATTGAACCATAGATCTAAAATTGTTTGTAACTTACTATGATCAAGTTTTGAACTTGATTAAGCTTTCATTTTGAATAGTTCATAAAATGTACAAATTGTTTGCTCAGCAAAAGCAATGTGAGCTCGTTAAAGGTTTGACCTTTCCAGTATGACGGTGAGAAAGGTTTTACTCAGCTATCTATTGTAGATTCTGAATAAACTTGTCTCTAGTCACACTAATTGAACAAATAAAGATCCGTTGGTTAATTTTAATATTAAACTTTGTATTTTGGCTAAAGAATTCAAAATGGCGTTCCTGAGTGGTTTCTTCGAATGAGAAATCCATTGTGGTTTCTTTGTTTGAAGAGTTCATTCTAGAATGGCCCTAGATTTTGTATTATGCTAATATCACAGTTTGATATACTAGCTTATAGAGACTATTGTAGACTCAGATAAGCTTTCTGAAAGTCTGTGTTCTCTAATTTTGATATAGTCAGATTGTTTGATTTTATCAAAGCATAGATAATACATATTTGATAGTAGGGTCAGTGGGAGTGTACAAATTTCTTTCTAATGTTATATATCCTAATGACATTATCATTATTAATGTAATAATGAAATGTTTGTGAGGTAAAAGGTTTACCTAAGTCTTCTTTTCTCCGTGAAAGCACTGTGAGTAGTCTCTGTTATATTTGATATAAAGTTTTATATATGATATAAAACAAGAGACTAGTGAGATACTTTCATTAGTCGTGCATTAGATATGATCTAACAAAAGATACAACAAGACTATCTGTATGACAGTTAGTATAACTGTTTGACAGTTAATGTGTCTCTTGTCTATACTATTTATTTTTCGTAAAGAATGATTCCTTAGTCGAGAGAGAAATTGATTAGAATGTCTAATCAATCTTATGTATTATGGGATGATGACGTAATGAATATTGTATTATGTATGATTATAGATATCAATTTAATTGTAATTGTTACGAGTTATTTTGATATGCTGCATACCATAGGATGTGTCTTGAAACATGTTCATTATTATCCTTGAGATATTAAGAACAAGTTTCTTATTAATAGAGATTATAATTCGCAACCATTAGGGTCAGATTAGTTTTGAGTCTAATTATGACATTAAATGGTCTATGTCATATAAAGTTAGAAAAGATGCAGAGTGTCACAGATGATTCTACTATATCAGTAGAATTAGTTGTAACTTATAAAGTATTGACTTATGAAGTTGCATAGTGACCTTATAGATTAGAAGTTTTGATATTAGTATTGTGTTTGTGGTTGTCTCATAGTATTTTAGATTTGATCTCTAAATACATAGACAACATAATAGCTATAACACAATATTGATATCGCGTCTGAGTCATATTAATGTAGAACTTGGGTTCTACAAAATATGAATGATGTTGGCTAAGGAAAACAATTGGGTTTGTTGGACAGACTCAATTTGTTAAAGCATACTTACTTGTTGTTACTTACCTCTTGAGTGCTATGTGAGCTCTTGAGGGCCACGAGTATGTGATTAGCATTGAGATGTGTATATGATACCGTGTATTGGAACTAGAGAAAGTGGGAGAAATTGTTAGGGTTGGTGCTCAGAGTGCCAATCCGGATCGTATTTATGTCCGATTCATAAATACGAACAATTCTTTTTTTTTTTCTATAATATTACTTATTTAATGGTAGCACCTCGTGTCTTTTATATACATATTCGATCTAATTGCGATTAGATATCCAATTATGATTAGATTGAAACTAAATCTGATTTAGTGATACGTGTATATTAGACAAATACCCTAGGATTTACAATGTAGTGTGCAGTTACAACGTAGTTTGTAACTGACATTGGGAAGCGTCACTATAAGTTTTATATCCTTAAATAAAGTTTCTGGTCAAGATTTACTAACACAGGTCGATTAGTAAAATCTTCGGAGACCAGTACATTTCGTATATCGTGACTTTGTCCGATGGTTTATCCCAATAAATCATGAGTCTTGGGAGACTCGTATAGACATGTAGGTGTTTATTTGATAAACACTGAACGACTCACTGAAGATTTCATAATAGATGGTACACCAACGTCAATATGAATCTTTTTGAGTTGAGTGAGTATAGTGGTCATTCGACTTGAGATACCACTGTGGATATATGAGTTATCTTCCACACTTTGATGGCAGTCACGTCACCGATCTATTTAGATCAGACCTCCGCCTGTTCGTTGGGTGTGGAATGATGCTCATGATATCATGTGTGTATCAAGATAGAATCTGTCAGTCCTGTGTACAGGGTATAGGCATCCTACACGTGTTTGCGATCTTGTAAATCCATGGCCGTGTTATAACTTGAGAAATCAGTTCCGAGTGTTATTTAGAGATCGTAAATTGAAAGTCGACTATATTATACCATAAGGATTTGACATTCTTATTTATATCCCAGGTATAATATGAATAGCATGTGACAGAGGGATTATACGTATGCAATGACTTCGACTTGTATTGTTTAGCGAGATTATCTGTGGTCGTCATAATTCATGAGTGGGTGAATTATGGACACGAAATTGGATTTCGTGACGGATAAACCAAAACTTAGAGAGTCCCATAATATGAAGTGTACTCGCTGAGCACTTGGGCAACACGTTATGAATAATACAGATTATTCATAATACTTCACCGAATTAAATGAGTTAATTCGAATCGTTTAAACGGTTAAACGAAAACACATACATAAGGGCATTTTTGGTCAATCGTAATTATTGTGTATTTGTATTTGTTACATAATTTGATTAGATATACATTAATTAATTATCAAATGAGACTTTAACACATGCCACTAATATATGTATTTGTTATTTAATGTAAATGAAAATACATATATTATATTAATTAAATATTTAGATATTTAAATGTTAAATTTTTGAATAATTAAAGAATATCCATATTACATAAATGTTATGTTGTATGGCTAATTACTATTAATACATGTGGCATATTTTAATTAAGCTAAATGTGTGCAAATTTGATTTGCTACAATAAAGCTTAATGTTATTTAATTGGATTAAATTTGGAAAATGATAAAAATAGCCCTCCTAAGTCGGCAATGAGCTTTTAAAAGGGAAACTTTTTTCCTTTTCACTGAGAAAGCTTGCTAGGGCCAAAAATCATCTTCCAAAATTTCTCTCAACTTGGCTTGATGATTCAAAGAAGAAAAGTGAAGAAAAACAAGAAAAGCTTAGGAAAATTGGAGATTAAAAGGTAATCTTTAATACTCTTGAGTTTAGAAATTTAGTTTCTTGTTCTTGTGTTCCTAGAATAGTTCTAGGGTTTTCTTCACTTGTTAAAATTGGAGCTTTTGGTGTTGGAAGATAGATTTGTAGTGTTAAGCATGTGTGAAGTAGAATTGGATAATATTATTGTAATATTTATTCAATTTGATCATTTGATGATATGTTGCCATTCTAGAGTGTTATGACCGCTCTTGTAATGCCTAGAATTGTGTCATTTGAATGTATTGGATGTGTTTTGGGTGTTGGAACAATTGCCGGAAATTGTTTCGAAGTTGAAATAACCGAAAACGGTGAAAAATGACGTTACCGGGTGACTTTTGAGCCAACCGGGTGACGATTGCCCAAACAGTGAATTTGTCACTGTTCGGGCAGCCCATGAACTGCCCTAATACTATTGGGGCTGACCTAGGCAGCCCTCATGTGTATTTGGTAATCGGTTATGTCAAAAACGTATTTTATGTCATTTTACGGAAAAACATTTTCGTAAAAGTTTCGCGACGTTTCTTAGTTATTTATGTCGTTACTTGATATCGAATAAATATATTTAGGTGAAATATGAATAAATTATTCATATTGGATATTGAATAATTTATTCGGTAATTTAAAAAGTTTTAAAATTATGATTTCGCCTGAACAGCGCTTCCGCCGCGCCCGAGTTACAGAAAGGCAACCCAGGGCAGAACTAAAAGACAGGTTCATAAACCTTATGAAGATTGACCCGAGATGGTAAAACCCGACATCAGACTCGGCTTATTGAGCCTCGATATCAGATTCAACATTCAGAGCCTATCAGATTCGGTATTCAGAGACTCATGTCAGTCTCTGAAATCAGAATCGACTCAACAGATCAGACCCAGACGAGGGAATCAGACCAAGCACCTAGAGTCTCAGCACACCGACCCGACCGGTTAGTAGACGCAATGAAAGATGTTACATGTTCCGTCGGACCGACCATGTTACCTTGGTCGGGGCTGCTGAATCTTATGCATATGTATGTATGACGTAAGCCCTACGTGAAACTTAGAGCTGCCAGAAAGTTGGATGGGCATAATGTATGAGTAATGGCCAATAACGTATGAGTAATGAACAATAACGTACTAGTAATGAGCAATAATAACAAGAAAACGTGGTTGACGTCATGAGTGGGCAGAATAACAGAATTTGTCATTGTATATAAAGGGGATGAGAACTTATTGTAAAAAGAGTTGGCTAATTTGTTTATTCACTTATAAAAGTGAGTAAAAAGCTTATTGTAAACAAGAGATAAGGTGGTCGGTCTGACCCGATGTGGTAATAAAAACACCATTTTATCTGTGTCCGTGGACATTGGTCGGGTCCATCCCAGTAAACCACGTTAAACTTTCTGTTTTGTCTGTGTATTTTCTCATCTTTTGCCAAGTTTGTAGTTGGTCCCCAAACTAAAAAAAATTCACAGTTTATGGAGGGTTGGTCGATGAGTGAGTTTATCGATTTACCCCCGGAACGAAAATCAGTCGTCAACAGAATCTATTGGTTTTACAAAACCTCTAAGTAGAATAGTTAAAGATAACATCAAGTTCAAATCAATAGTTTTTATAAGGGTAGTAATGGACTGGGCAATTTTTTTTGGCCGGGGCCCGGAAAAAGCTCGAACTGAATAAAAAATTTAAATATATTTTATTTTATTATATAAATATTTATATATATAATTTAATATATAAATAAAAAATATATTTATATTTATATATTTTTTAAGCCCGGGCCAGACCGGACCCAGACTTAATGTGCTAGGCCCGGCCCCAGATTTTTTACCCCGGGCGAACGAATTCGGGCCGGACACGAGCTTTTTGCCAGCCTTGAGTTTTTGTATGACAATATATGAAACTTGCATTTAAGTTTACATTACATAGTGGTGAATTATGATTTCCCTGGATTTGAAATTTTTCATGCTAAGATTTTGTCCCTGCAATGCCAAAAGGCCCAAAACAAAAGGAACGTATGAGAACCTGAAGTGTCCTTTAAATCAATTTTTTAATCTTCAAAATTCAACAGTTGGTCGTGATATGTGATATGAATCTAACATGCATAATTAATATTTGGTACAACCACCGTTAGTGAATTAATAATTTTGGTGTAATTACTCATAGTAATAATAGAGAATATTTATTTTTCCTCACAAAATAATCTTCATTGACTATAAATTCAGCTTTGAAAGCCAAGAATAAATCTAATTAATCTCCTTGTTTTATTCAAATCAAAAATAAAAATAAAATTTGGGAAAAAATTTGATTGGCTGAATCTTCTTAATTAAGGAGAAAGCACTATAAGGTTTTGTTTCATAGTTTTTTTTTTTTTTTTTTTTTTTTTTTTTTTTTTATTTTAGGCTCAATTTATAGATAAACTCATTTATTCTATTCAATATTTTATTAAAAATTTAAATATTTAGTTAATGATATTTTTAATTGGATTTTAAAACTTTAATTATAATTACATGTATTTAAATTAAAAATAAATATAATTTAAAAAAACTACATTTAAATATTTATATTGTGTTCGTTTTTTTTGACAAACCTAACCTGAGCCAAACTGATCATATTTTTTTATCGGATTGGATTTTACCATCCTAGAAGAGTGCGAGTGCGAGTGCAAAGTCAAGAAACAGCCCTCGGTTCGAAACTAGCACACACACAGTGATTATTTTCACCCAACCTTTCTCACAAAACAACATCTTCATCATCGTCATCGTCACAAGGATGGATGATCGATCAAACCGCTTAGCCTCTCTCTTCAAACTGATCATATTTTTTATCGGATTGGATTTTACCATCCTAGGAGAGTGCGAGTGCGAGTGCGAGTGCAAAGTGAAGAAACAGCCCTCGGTACGAAACTAGCACACGCACAGTGACTATTTTCACCCAACCTTTCTCACAGAACAATATCATCATCATCGTCATCATCCTCTCGAATCCTACATACATTTTCTCAGGTAATTTTCAACAATTTAAACTCTTATCCATCTCACTTAGTAACATCTAATAGCTATGAATCCAACATGTACTATATCTCTCACAAGGACGATTTTAAATTACCTTAAATTTTTTAAGATGATAAACGAGTTTTTAAATTGTTATCCCTCTCCCATGTCGAACCCCATTCTTTCCTCTATTTCTTCCTAAATTTACAATAAAATCCTTTATTATTTAAACAAATGACAAATCCATTTTTTTTAAAATTTAATTATTTGATTTAACTAAATGATTTTTTTTTATTTAACCCCATCTCTCTTCCTAGATTAGTTTTTTATTTAATAATTTTATATATTTTTTATTTGATTCTTTTATTTTTTATCTCATTTTTTTCTCTTTTACTTATTTTAATATTTTTTTATGATTTAATTATTCTATTTAATAAAGAGTGATAAATAAATAAACACAAAATAAATAAATAAAATTATTAAACAAATATATATAAAGACTATTAAATAAGTATAAGAGAAAAAATATAAATATAAAAAAATTAAATTAATAAAATAAAAATAATTTATTTCCTTACGATTTACGGGATGTATAAAATAAAAGAGATGTACGAGATATTTCCTTAAAATTTATTTTGATTAATTAATTAATTTATTATTTTTAGTAAATAATTTATTAAAATGAAATCTTTGGGGAGGGGGTAGATAAGTCATTTTAGGGATAGTGAGAGGGGGGATAGGATGGGAGAAGCAATTTGCTTTTAAAATAAGACACTCATCGATAAATGATAAAAAAATATATATAAAATCATATTATACGGTAAAATTTGAAATTTTTCTAATTCGAAACCTCTAATTTTGGATTAAATTCAGGGATCTCAACCAAAAATTGGGATCGACTCTCCCTAGTGACACTCCTGATCTGTCATGCTTATGAATGTAAAATTAGGTTAATTAGGGTTTCTGATTTTTGCGAAAACACAATCTGATGGGCCCTAATGCAGGCCTAAGCACGGGAAGCGCCACACTGCCATTGCCATGGCTGGAATTGTCCTCATTTGCATTCCCATTGCCATGAAATCTGCTAAGCTCAAGGTCGGTGAATACCTATTCATTTTTCTCTTTTTTTTATTAATAGTTTTATATTTAAAGTGAAATTTATAAAACTAACAAAAAAAAATATTCATTTGTCAAAATGAGTCACAACATTTATAATTTACATTTTCAGTCACAGTCTCCGAAGTGTACTTCAGAGAATCTAGATTCTCCAAAGTACAAAACCTAAGTTGATGTAAAATTCGAAAATTCGAAGTCAAAACTTCGGATCTCCGATGTTGTTATTATTTTTTTTATTCAATACTTCGGATCTCTGAAGTTTAAAAAAATATCTATAAAATCGGGCATTCTCCATTTATTTTCACTATAAAAACATAAATGTTTTTTTATTTAATACGATATTGATTTTGATGTTGAACGAAATAGTTAATGATTTTTATTAATATATATGATTTTTACATATAAATTCTGTGTAATTACACATGTTATAAGTCCCAACGGCCAAAACGGCGACTCGATTCCCATTTCCAACGCGTAGATCAATCTCCCCTGAGGTCAGTCTCCTGCTAATCTGCAGATCCTGCACATCAGTACATATATGAGTACCACAACCAGAATCAAAAATCCAATTTTTAAAGCTAGTAGACGACATGTTTATTTCTATAACAAACATGCCTTAAGCCGGTGCCTTGCCCGCTTTGATTTCCTTCATGTGCGCCTTGTACTCATGGCAGTCACGCTTCCAGTGACCCCATTTGCCACACTGCAGGCATACATCTTGGGATTTGTCATTTGCCTTCCCAGAAGACTTTGAAGATTTGGTCTTGCCCTTCTTCTTCTTTTTCTTCTTTATACCTCCAGTCGCCTTTGGCCAAGCCCTCGGAGACTGAGATGTTGAAGCGAAGTGCGACTCACATTTTTTGCTATTTGAAAGCTCTTTTTTTGCCTCTTTCAGCATTGACATTAACTCTACAAGAGTGTCTTCTTGGTTCAACATATTGCAGTTCATGATGAACCCGCTCCAACTGTCAGGAAGAGACTGTAAGATCAAATCTATAGAAGTCTCAGCTTCAAAGACTATGCCCAGCTGTCCCAGCTGTTCGATGTCAGCAATCATATGTGACACATGGTGCTCAACAGATTTACCCTATGACATGCGAGAGTGAAAAAGCTTCTTCTGCAACTCATACTTCTGCGACCTAAGATTAGATCGGTGAAGGTCCTTCAATTTCATCATCATCTCATAGGGATCCAATCCCTTGTTCTGACGACGTAACTGCTGGGTCATTGCAGCAAGCATGACGGATTGAGCAGTTGAGTTGTCATCGCTGTCAGTCTTCCAAAGCTCAAGCTCAAGCGACTGCTCATTTTCGGGCTTAGGCCCGAGAGATCTCTCTATCGTATAGAGCATTCTCTCAGCCCCCAGAACAATCCTGAGGTTAATTTCCCAGTCAGAAAAGTTCGAACCATTAAAGACATTCTCGCCCATGATAATATCCCTAACTCCGATATTTCCAGCCATCTTAATTGCAATAGTCAAACTATCCAATTAACGATATATGGGTACAGTCCAACTGTTACAAGAAAATAATAAAATATTAGTTCAACTAATAAATACATAAAATGACGAAATAATTTGAAAGCACGTTATGCCAAGTATTTGAAAGAAATTGCAAATTCAATACTAGCCTCCCACTATTTTTCGGCGAGCCTATTTCTTAGTGGGCTAGGATCCCGTTAAATAACACACAACCTTGACTTTGGCCAACAAGTTGTATGATATTTAAGTAGGTAGATCTCTAATATCAATTGGATCTCATCCAATTCCTAGATCCGATAGGTGGACCTCCAAGTCCGAAACATATATACAATATATATGAAAATATATCCAATATATTTTCCTAACTTTTTCCTCTGAATCAACTAAGCCTTGGCTTTGGCTCAACAAGCTTAATGATTTCAGTTAAACGGGACCCATTGACTTTGAAAAGCTTCGTAATCCACGATAGAGATTCTGGATCCCGATTCCACCTAGCTGTCTCCTATGTATTTGTCATGTCAATTAATCTTTGTTCAGTTATACTATTTATAAGTCAAGATCCTAAAATATTCACTCCCTCTCTCGAGTGCCGAGTGAAAATATTATCAACTATAGACTTCGATATCTCTATAAAAATCCAATAGTTAATAACTCATTACGATTTGTGATTCTATGTTAACGACTTCAAAGGACTACAGATTCTCTCGAACTCTATAAAATCCTAGGTCATATTCTCTAGATCTATTCAAAATCCCCTCTCTCGAGTGATAGATTCTAAACATTCATCATCTCAAATTGTGGCCAGCAATCAAGAAGCATTAAACTCAAAAGAATATAAATAATTAATAAAACTTCATTACAAAACTGATAAACAAAATACAAGGTTCAAACATCAATTACAATCGTTCTCCAAAATTAAGGAGTAAATTCATGACAAAAGATAAAACAATAAATAATCAAGCCACGAATTTAATGGAAATCATTAGAGTTTTAAGAAAGAAATAAGAAGATAAAACCTGAATTGAATCTCTTCCTCTCCGGATGTCACCGCATTAATCTCCTCTTGTCGCTCTTCAATCCTCTCCTTGGATCTCAAAAAATATTTAATTCTGTGTTTTGTGCTCTGTATTAGCCTCACCTTGAGTGTTGGATGTAATGTTATATTTATAGTTGAGGCTGAGAGTCTTTGGGCAGCATTAGGATTATGAAAAACCCTAAAATTAAATCCTGGAATGCGCGTGTATTCTTCCCGCAGCGCCGCGGCGCTGATTCGTCTGGAATTTGTATGTAATTTTGACATTCTGGGGGCGCCGAGGCGCCTTCCTTCTTCATTGGCGCCTCGGCGCCAATTCTCTTATTATTTAGGGCGCCACGGCGCCCTTTGTGATTGATGAATGGCGCCGTGGCGCCATTCTCTCTGTACTTTATATGGGATTTTGGCGCCTCGGCGCCATTCTTCCCTGCTCGTCCTGTGTCTTCCCGAAAGTTCCCAAAACACGTGTAATTATTCCCAGATCCATGTATTAATGCTCCTACAAATAAAACATGAAATAAACTATAAATAATATTAAATATCTCGAAATATAACAAAATAATAAGCTGAAAATACCATAATAAGTGGGTATAAACCACACTTATCACATATTAATTATGTTCGAGTCATACGTCATCGGTGAATCTTCGGGAAGCGACCCATGAGATCCCTAGATATGTTGGCAGTAAATCCGGTTGTCGGACTATCCGAACACGTGCGTACCTGGTACCACGTTCTTACCAATATATGAGACATGGTTGGCTTCTAGCAAAGCGCCGTGCCTACCAAATTCTCTAGAAATATTCTTTAAGGAATATATAATCTTTGTCAGGCGTAGTATACGTAGTATTGCGTATTGCGATCCAGTATCGGATGTCACATGCAAGGCCTGTGGCTGGAATAGTGTCTGCCCCGTACGAAGCATATATCGGATCACAAGCAACTAGTCTCTTTAATCGGATAATCATGACCTTGTCATATTATCCCGATGGTTGCAACACATTAGAGTACCAGTTCTGTATCTCTGCATGATCATCATCTCCATATGACTGAAGTGATACTTCCATCTTGACATCACACCCAATACAATACGATTCTCAATAAACCCAGAAGAGGCGTACACAGAACCTGTTAAAGTCCTAGACGA
>SKCR01007144.1:0-24600 GCA_019454045.1 Zanthoxylum bungeanum
AAGGCTGCCCAAACATGCCATGCAATGTCTCCATCATCTGAGATGCTAGAGCGATAGGTTCATGCTTTACAGCAATAACCTCAGACATCCCTGCTAGCAAGTAGCAGCGGGCTTTCTCATTTTTTGCGACCCATTTCTGGTCGGTGTCGCGCACAGCTTGCCAGTATTTCTAGCAGGCTCGGGAGGACTCTCCTTCGTCAAGACAAACTTTAGGTCTTTACAGACCCAAATAACGTTCATGTTACTTTTCCATTTAACATATTTTCTCCCGTTAATTTATCGTTTGAGAGTATGGAAATTATTGGAGAAACCCTGGCTAATAAATAAAATAAACATGCATTTAACATTTATTCATCGCATATTAAAATCATCAAACAATTTTGGCATAAAATTAAACATGATGCATGAACCATGAATAACGAATTAGAAACCTAAAAGAATTACTATGCCACGGAAATCTATCATCCCACAAGTAAGTGCCGCCGTAGGGTAGGTCAAGTACTTGCATGATAGATCGAGACAATCTCAGTTGATTAATATATGCGGGAATAAGTCTTATTCCTATATTAAACAACTACCGTTTCATTCGATCAAGGAATTTTATTAACAGTTAATTATTCATTTGTGAGTGTAACCCACCGTTTCAGGATTCTTGGACTTAACGAGTGAAGTGAGGCCGTAGGGTGTAGGTCAGTTCACAAGATACATCTAGAATCCCTATCCTCTCGGAACCCAAACCTGATATTGACCAAAATGGACACCATCCGTAGGGGATGAAAGCAAAGCCGTCTAGAGGCGCCTTTTGAATCTCACGTTTTCGTACTAACAACGGAGATCGCGGGATATACTGCCGTATATCCCTCTCCCACTCACTATTTTTAAAATTAAGGTTTCTATCTATAAAATATCTAATCTTTTATTTTAACTACTAGAGTGAATAAACTTATGGCAGCTAAATCATAATTTTATTAACACTAGTTCAACATTAGTGACCTAGCCAATTTTAACTCTTAAAATTTTTATATCACTAATTTTTCATTAGTCTTTACTAATAGTATTACTCAATTAAACTAATTTAATTAGAGTGGTATTAGTGACCTATTTATTATAACTCTTAAATACTATAACACTAAAGAGTTTAAAATTTTAGAATCCTAAAAGGTAAAGATTTGTATTAAACTATTTAATTAATCTTAGTGCGTTATAAAATTCATAGTACGTGGAATTGTATCCAGAGTGCAGACCATATTACCGTCCATTCGGCTTCGGCTATGGAATTTATATCTGGGTTCCATCCTATATACCAATGGAATTTATTATGCACTAATTAAGCCCAATATATTAGAATTCAAATTTTAAACCATAAATCCAATAATCCAATTAATTGATTTCCATGCATATCATAATCTAATTTAAATATTTTAAATCACATAAAATCATATTTTATGTCTATAATGATAATGCATCTAAAACATGTTATAGCATGTAAAATGTAAGAGTGGGCACCCTAAGCTATATGACATGTTATTCAAACAATTCGAAATAAACATACATATAACATAAAATTATTTGCATTGACCGGGCTCTTCTATTTTTCCTATACTAATCTAATTAGTACATAAGATTTACCAAGGCATTCCTTGGTCTTCAAATCCCGCTTCAAAGTGGTGTTGGCTCATTTTTGCGACTTTGGTGCTCCCAAATTACAAGAATTGAAATTTTACATTGAAAATAAAATTACAACAAATGTAAACAATGGCCTTATGGCCTTACATCCAAAAACAAAAACCAACTAAAAAAATAAGAGTCGGAAAAATTTACGACCAATGCAAAAACCATTCATCACATGAAATAATAAAAACATTCATCATATGAATATTATATTGTGCCCACTCATCTAAACATGCATATCATATTTATAAATCATATAAATATATTAAAAATAGAAACTTTAAATGAAAAAGAGAAGGGTTAAGAACATTTTTCAACCTCGCTCTAGATGCCAATTGTAGGAAACGTTTTCCTCACGCAGCGGAAACAGCTTAGGCACCCGGAATCGACCTTGAAAATTTTTTCTGCTCTTCCCTTCCTTTAGTCGAATGAAACCAGCAACTCTACTAAAATTTTGCTTCAGTTTCGGATAAAATTTCAGCCCCGGAACGCCCCTATAATAGTCCCCGAACAGCAGTGAATTATTCACACACATTGCACACAGTCTTGTGACTGTCCGACTCATAGCTATCTATCGTCAAATAATTACCAGTCACGCATATCATCCATTATGCATGATTTGATCATGCGCCACACATCAATCTATTTAAAATCCAGTGACCATGAGTTGATCATCCATTATGTAAAGAAGCCACGCACAGTATTTGTAAATTATAAGAAAACCATGCGTTGATCATATTATTGCTTTGATGTGATTAAACAAATAAAGCACTCAACAATATAGTCACACCCAGTCTTCATAAGCAAATGATCAATACACGCACATGCCAATGACCGTTCATCTCCCATACTTTTTCAATCACAACTCACGTCCTTTGGCCATAGTCACGTCCAGTCCATTGCTTGCCAGAATATTTGATTGCCGTGAGGTATATGATAATTGGTTTAACACCACATGGTCTTCCGAACTATAACTCGTTACCAACGGAAGTTTGTGTGGGCAAGACTCAGAAAATCAATCCCTGAACGTTTTAGAGATACAAACACACTTGTGTATTTTGATTTTATTTTTCTTCTTTTCTTTGTAAAGCTTTCTCAACTCTTGAGAGAATATAGGAGAAGAAGAAAGGTGGCTAGGGTTAGAATGAGAGTTCTATTCCAAAAAGAGAAAACCATTTTCCTTTTATACTTAGGGTTTATTTATTTCCAAAACAAACAAATCCTTTCCCTCCCCAATTAGTCAAAATCGGTCAAGGGTTAATTTTCTTTTAATTTTGTAACATCCACCTTTATTACTATAATAAAGGATATGTTACAAAATAAAAAGATGTAATTGCCTTTCATAAAGAGCAATTACTTAAACCATTCAAAAACCTTCCAAAAACTATTTTGGAAAATAAAAATGAAATATCATTTATTAAATTAAATAATATAATTTAATAACATGTAATAATATTATCAAATAATTATTAAAACTATATACTAACCTTTTAGTATATAGTATCAAGTGTGACATATAATATTATTAATCATATTAATAATATTTTATACATATGTGAGTATATAATTGGACTATCCAATTATACTAAATCCGCTATAGTAAATGGAGCTAGCACGGGGACCAAATGGACATACGGTTTCGAGCTCCAATAATCTCAAAATATTAATTAAGCTCTTAATTAAATATTCCGAATTATTAACTCCAGGTTATTCCACTAAAAACCCGAAGTTGCACTCTCGTTGCCGCAGATGATATATTAAGCCGAACCAAGTCGTTGTCCATCGATATAGTCATTACATACGAATTGACCCTTCACGAGTATCTCGTAATTAGAGTCAGGTCATAATGTCCGTTATAACCCTCTAATTATTTTTACCTTAAGTACCATTGATTCTCTAATGAATGATTTATTAATAACTATTGTGAAATTTTAATCTTTCTATTCATAATAGAAAGACTTGAGCGCTCAAATCGTTCAAGCACCGAATCAACCCTTAAGAAAGATACTCCTCTACTTCTCGTAAAAAGGAGTGAACTCTATGTCTATGTAAAACGTTCCCAGCTACACAACATACTATGCCCCTAAAGTACGTAGCTATTGGTCGGGACTGCTACACCAACCTCTGTTGGTCTCTAAGACATTATCCAAGATCATATAAGCAATGAAATAATGTGAATACAAAAGTAAAGTATGGCGGAATCATAATTACAAAGAGCGGATTTAGGATGCGTCAAATACAAAAAAATCCTTGTTGAAGTTTCGGCCAAGGGTCCGTTGAGAAGTCTCTAAGCTTCCTCTTGTGTGTTGATCTTCAAGCTCCAAGCCTTGATCTTTGATTCCAAGCTTTGAGATGGTTTCCCTATCACCTTGGATATGATTCCTTTGAGTGCTAGCTCTTGAAATTTTTGCTACAAAAAATTCCAATTAACCTTGTAACTCTCGGCAATGAGAGAAATGGAGAGGGATAGTGTACTTCTTTTTTTGTGGAAACCCGTGAATGGGAGAGGCAAAAGCAAATTGATTTTGTTGACTTGTATTTTTAATTTCACAAATTAAAATAATGATATACCAAAGTTGGTATATGTCAACAACAAATCAAGCTTGAGTGTGGAATAAATCATCACCAAAAATCCTCACTAACTTCCATCACCAAAAAGGTGAAAGAGTGACTAGTGATGTGACTAGGGATGTGACATGCGGGCCCCACTTGATTCAAAATCCGAGTGGGCCCGCAACACATCCCGGGCTCGGGTTCGCTAATTCTGAATTAACGAATTTTCCGTTGCGACGTAATTAAATCAAATTTAATTAAATAATTATGCCTAGCAAAATTACTATTCACATCGCTCGCGAATTAATTCTAAATCGATTCGTTAGCCTGAATTAAAATCTAATTTTAATTCCGCATCGAAATCTAATTTCGTTTAATATATCGAATATTCATTTTATCGATTATTCCAAATTAATCGTTCTCTCTCTTCAAATTGTATTTTATCCTAGATAAAATCTATCCGTAATTAATCCTAGATTAATTATGTTCGAATCATACGTCATTGGTGAATCTTCGGGAAGCGACCCATGAGATCCCTGGATATATTGGCAGTAAATCTGATCGTCGGACTATCCGAACACGTACGTACGTCGTACTACATTTTTACCGATTTACGAGACATGGTTGGCTTCTAGCAAAGCACCGTGCCTACCCAATTCTCCAGAAATATTTTAATGGAATATATAATCTTTGTCAGGCGTAGTATACGTAGTATTGCGTATTGCGATCCAGTTCGGATGTCACATGCAAGGCCTGGGGCTGGAATAGTGTCTGCCTCGTACGAAGTATATATCGGACTACAAGCAACTAGTCTCTTAAATCGGATAATCATGATCATGTCATATTATCCCGATGGTTGCAAACAATTTAGAGAGTACTAGTTCTGTATCCCTGCGTGATCATCATCTCCATATGACTGAAGTGATACTTCCATCTTGACATCACACCCAATACACTACGTTTCTCAATAAACCCAGAAGAGGCGTACACAGAACCTGTTAAAGTCCTAGATGACCAAAACCAAAGCGTATTGATTGTCGCAAGTACTAGCGATGTAAGTCTCAGTTTAGACCAAATACACCCACCCTGATGCGGATTCCCATAGACACATAGTCATACTACTAATGGGATTCCGCGGGTCTTTCCAGAGCGAAGCTGTTTCCGTACCATCGGTAAACACAACCTCTTATCACACTTGCATAAGTATCTAATACTTAAATATATGAGAACTATGCCGTTACGCTTCCATAACACGCACAAGTGCAATACTAGTCTATTCTGCATTATCGATGTCCAGTCTCGATAATACTACGACTAGGGATATTTAATGATTAAACCTTTATGGATTGATACTATCTCATATCTTATAATCTGGAACTAATCATAAGGACTTTTATCATTTATATATTTAAGTAATCAAATTACAAAATGATAAAATGAAATTTCCATTGCTACATAGTTAATTTGTACAAAACCACAATATATTTTACAAATAGTGACGCTATGGGTCATAATTGTCTAACAATCTCCCACTGGCCTATAGCCAGTCACTCAAGCATCTAATACCTGAACTATGTACATGTCACTCAACTTTTGCTGAGGAATAGCTTTCGTCAGCGGATCTTCAATGTTGTCCTCTGATGCGACCTTCTCGATCTTCACATCGCCACGATGTATGATCTCACGAATCATATGGAAACGTCGAAGAACATGCTTGGATATTTGACGAGACAGTGGTTCCTTAGCCTGCGCTATAGCTCCGTTATTTCACAATACAATGGAACGGGCTCAACTACTAACGGAACTACTCCTAATCCAATTAGGAATTTACGGATCCAAACTGCCTCTTTTGCTGCTTCAGTTGCAGCAATATACTCCGCTTCTATTGTTGAATCGTCAACAGTGTCTTGCTTTGAAGATTTCCAGCTTACTGCTCCGTTATTCAAACAAATACGTACTCGGATTGCGACTTACAGTTGTCTTTATTGTTTTGGAAACTTGCATCGGTATACCCAGTTACCTCAAGTTCTCCATCTCCATAGATTAGAAAGCATCCTAGTTCGTCTAAGATACTTAAGGATATTCTTAACCGCCATCCAGTGACCTTCACCTGGATCAGCCTGATAGCGACTACACATGCTCAAAGCATACGATACATCAGGTCGCGTACATATCATGGCATACATGATCGATCCGACTGCCGAGGTGAACGGTATCCGACTCATGCTGTCTCTCTCATCTTGAGTTTTAGGACACATGTCCTTAGATAGAGTGACGCCATGTGACACTGGAAACAGTCCCCTCATGGACTGATCCATGTTGAATCTCTTCAACACTTTGTCAATGTACGTGCTCTAGAAGAGTCCAAGCAGCTTTCTAGATCTATCCCAGTAGATCTTTATTCCTAGAATAAAGGCTACTTCTCCCAGATCCTTCATGGAGAATTTTAATGAAAGCCAAGCTTTCACCGATGTTAACATGGGAATGTCATTGCCAATAAGCAATACATCATCAACGTAAAAGACAATGAATGTCAGTACGCTCCCACTAACCTTCTTATATACACAAGGATCATCCTCATTTTAAACGAAATCATATTCTTTTATGATCTCATCAAAACGTTGGTTCCAAGAACGCGATGCTTGCTTCAATCCATAAATGGATCGATTTAACTTACAAACCTTGATTGCAAGTCTTGGTACGACAAAATCGTCAGGCTGTTGCATATAAAGTCCAAAGGTTTAAGGAAGCGTACATCCAATGCCATATCTCGTAATCGAAGCAGTACAAGTTATCCGATGGATTTAATCATGGCATGTGAAAACGTTGTCGTAATGACACCATGTCGTTTGAAGATGCCTCTATTCATACTTCATCATATGCATCAACTATATGGAAGCATATGCCCGAATAGCATATCCGATCATGAGATAATATCATGATGCATTAGTGCATCGAACAGTTGAAGTAACGTCACCATCGCGATTAAAGACCTGTTTGAACCCTTTGCTACAAGCCTAGCTTGTAAGTTTGTATGTTATGTCGTATGTCTGCCTATTCCATGTCGGATTCTACCTTGACAGCCTAGCTTTCAATTTGCCACCATGGCTTTACGCCTTCTGGGTGCATCAACCAGTGTCCAAATTTGGTTGGTGTACATGGAATCACATTCAGAATTCATGGCATCTTGCCATAAACCAGAGTCAATACCTTGTATCGCTTCCTCATACGTAGCGGGTTAAATCTTCCTCAATAAGATTAATATCCACATGAGGTGAGATCAGAAACCCATACCTCTCAGGTTATTTTCTGACTCTCTCCGACCTACGCGGTCTTGTGTATTCGAAGATTGTGGTACAGTCTCATCCTTGATGGACTGTTCATGTTCATTAAGGATTCTGTGCCATGAACAGTATCACTCCGATTTTCATCGAGTTCTACTTTCCTCCCACTTATCACTGCATTTAGGAATTCCTTCTCAAGGAAAACCGCATGTAGAGCAACAATACTTTGTTCTCTTATGGGTGATAGAAGTAATATCCTTTGGTTTCCCTAGGATATCCTACAAATAGGCATATCCGATTTGGGTTCAAGTTCGGTACCTTCCAAACGTTGACGTATGCCCAGCAACCCCAAATCTTCAGGAATGAGAAACCCAGTTTCTTTCCTGTCCATATTTCATACGGAGTCTGTGAACAGACTTTGACAGAACCTTATCAAAATAAGTATTACACTGTTCAATGCTCATATCCCCAGAAGGAAATATGTAGCTCTGTGCGACTCATCATAGACCTTACCATGTCTAACAAAGTACAGTTTCTCCTTTTAGACACACCAATTAATTGCGGTGTTCCGTGAGGAGTCCACTGTGAAATAATACCATATTCTTTCAAGTAATCAAGAAGCTCATTGCTCAAGTATTCGCCACCACGGTCTGACAGTAATGTCTTAATACTTTTTTCCGGTCTGTTTTTCTACTTCGTGTCGAAACTCTTTGAATTTCTCAAAAGTTTCCGACTTGTGTCTCATAAGATACACATAACCATAACGCGATGCATCATCCGTAAAGGTTACGGAGTATTCATATCCACCTCTAGCCTGGCTAGACATGGGCCCACAAACGTCACTATGAACAAGGGCTAACAGTTCGGTGGCACGTGCACCCTTTCCACTAAAAGGTGATTTAGGCATCTTTCCTAATAAACAAGATTCGCAGACGTCATATGAATTTGGATCAAATCCGTCTAAGTACCCACTCTTCGAAAGTGTGGATATACGTGTCTTGTTTATGTGTCCCAGACGATAATGCCACATATAAGTTTCATCTTTGTTACTTACTTTAAGCCTTTTGTTTGTTACATTATATGTTTGAGATTGATTCATATTCAAAATATAAAGACCATTATTTATATCAGCAGTGCAAATTTCTATATTATTTTTATACATAAAACACCCAGTTTTTCTAAATACAAAAGTATACCCACATTGGGTTAACATAGATACAGAAATTATTCCTAGCCAAACTAGGTACATAATAACAGTATGATAGTTTAAGTACATGCCCCGAGGGTAGTTCCAAAACAAAAGTGCCAACGGCCAAAACGGTGACTCGTGTCCTATTTCCAACGCGGAGGTCAATCTCTCATGAGCCAGTCTCCTGCTAATCTACAGATCTTGCACATCAGTACATATATGAGTACCACAACCAGAATCAAAATCCAATTTTTAAAACTAGTAGTAGACATGTTTATTTCTATCAACACAAACCCTAAAGCCGGTGACCTTACCAGCTTTGATTTCCTTCATGTGTGCCTTGTACTCGCGGCAGTCACGATTCTAGTGACCCCGCTTCCCGCACTGCAGATATACATCTTGGGATTTGTCATTAGGTTTCCCAGAACCCTTTGACGATTTGCCCTTGCCCTTCTTCTTATGCTTCTTCTTCTTGACACCTCCAGTCGCCTTGGGCCAAGCCCTCGGAGTCTGAGATGTTGAAGCAAAATGCGCTTCTTGCCCTTAATGAGCTCTTTTCTGCTTCGCGCAGAGAGGACATCAACTCTCCAAGAGTTGGTCTTGGTTCAACATGTTGTAGTTCATGATGAACCCACTCCAAGTGTCGGGGAGAGACTGTGGGATCAAATCCACTGAAGTCTCAGCCTCGAAGACGATGCCCATCTGTTCGAGCTGCTCAATGTCAGCAATCATCTATGACACATGGTGCTCAACAGACGTACCCTCTGACATGCGAGCGCGGAAGAGCTTCTTCTACAACTCATATCTTTGCGATCTAAGATTAGATCGGTGAAGATCATGCAACTTCACCATCATCTCATAGGGATCCAATCCCTTGTTTTGACGACGAAATTACGGAGTCATAGCAGCAAGCATTACTGATTGAGCGGTCGCGTTGTCATCGTTATGAGTCTTCCAAAGCTCTAGCTCAAGCAACTGATCAGGTCGGGGCTTAGGCCCAAGAGGTCTCTCTATAGTGTAGAGTAACTTCTCGGATCCCAGAACAATTCTGAGATTCATATCCCAGTCTTGAAAGTTTGTGTCATTAAAGACATTATCGCCCATGACAATATCTCTAATCTTAACTTTCCTGTCATCTTAAACCGCAATAGTCCAACTATTCGATTAACGATGTATGGGTACAGTCTAACTGTTACAAGAAAAATAATAATATATTAGTCCAACTAATAAAAATAATGACGAAATAATTTGAAAGCGCGTAAAGCTAAGTATTTGAACGAAATTGCAAATTCAATACTAGCCTCCCACTATTTTTCGGCGAGCCTATAACCCTCTGTCGAGTACTCGGGAAACCTAGTTTCCTAGTGGGCTAGAATCTCGTTAAATACTCACAACCTTGACTTTGGCCAACAAGTTGTATGATATTTAACTAGGTAGATCTCTAAGATCAATTGGATCTCATCCAATTCCTAGATCCGGTAGGTGGACCTCCAAGTCCGAAACATATATACAATATATATGCCAATATATCCAATTATTTTCCTAACCATTTTCCTCTGAATCAACTAAGCCTTGGCTTTGGCACAACAAGCTTAATGATTCCAGTTAAGCGGAACCCATTGACTTTGGAAAGCTTCGTAATCGATGTCGATGGATAAGAAGTGATCTTGAATTTGGCCAACAAATCACAACTTGGACAAGACATACGATATGGAACAAAGCCTTCATGATTCAAACACATCCGCGATGGACAAAGGTCTTGACTTTGGCTAACACAAACCAGTGCCAATCTTGGATCTTGAGTAAGAATCACTCAATGGAAGGAAAACACTTAATATTTATTGAGGGTTTTTCGCGTAAATTGGCAACCAATTTATTTTCTTTGTTAGGTCTCATATACAACCTTAAGCATGCATTCTAAAAGCATAATAAGGCGCGGAAAATAAATTAATATGATATGCGGATGGATATCTCACAGATTGTTCCTAGAACAAATCACTCCATTTCCTCTCCCCGGCTAGCACTATTCTAAATTCTACCCAATTACATAATACAATTAAATAAACCTCATTAACATTGAGGGGAATTAGGTGAGAAGAGAATTACAAATAATCAAGAGAGATAAGGCTGGACACGGAGGTCCAATTTAATAAATTCTAAATTTAAAACAATTTCCAAAATTGCCCTTTCCCTTCTAATATCCATCCGATATACATTATTCATTCAACACATCCATGTATTCACACAAAGAATGTTATTCAATCAATCTAATCTAATTAATTAATCTTTGAATAAAGTGATCATCCAATGTTCAAACAACGATTTGATTTGCGCGAGTCCAACTCGTTTGAGAATAAGTACTTGAAGTACGAATTCTTGAATTATATCGAACTACAATTTAAATCTAATTTAATTCGTATTCAATACTAATTCTATATTTAATTCCAAATTAAATAACTACACTTTTAAATGCGCCTTTAAGACTTAGATTCCAAATCTAATCTAAATGGCCCAATTAACATCCAATGTCGTTTAATTAAAGTCCAATGGGCTTTCAATTAATTTCTTAAGGCATGGACTTTGGTCAATATGGGTCAAACCCAATACCAAAGCCCAATTAAGGAATCAGCCTATTTGCCAAGAAACCAATTAGGCCCATTAGGCCTAATTAAACATAAAAGGCCCATTTGTTCATTTGGACTTAATGGAATGATTTAGGCCCAATTTGGATCCAATCCAATTGACCTAAACCAACTTGGCCCAACCAAGCCCATTAGGCCCAGATACAACATTTAAAGCCCAATTCTAAATTAAGCCCAATTAATCAAATTCTAAAATTCCAAATTTCATAATTTAATTAATTAAAGTGTATTTCATTAATTAATTATCTAAATTAACATTTCCAAAAATCAATTATTAATTAATCATGCTTTCATTTGTTAAACACATGTCCAACATTATTGAAACAAAAAATCATCTCATTTCATCATGCTTCTCAAGGTCACGACATTTTGGGATTTTTTAAACCGATTTCGATTTCAATCCAATTAAATCATTAATCAATTTATCCCAAGTCTTTAAACTCATCCAATGATCAAAAGAACAAAAAATACCATGACTTTAGGGCTATATTGCATTCGGCCATCATACCACATTTGGGGAAAATTAATTAATCCAATTCAATTTTCTTCAAATTGATCATGTATAACTCCAAGTTATTAACATACAAGCATATTCATACAAACAATTTGATTAAAACATGCTCAAATCAAATTTACCCAAATTTTAGTATATAAACCCTAAGTTCAATTTCATTTCATGCTCATCAGGCTCTGATACCATTGTTGGTCTCTAAGACATTATCCAAGATCATATAAACAATGAAACAATGTGAATACAAAAGTACAGTAAGGCGGAATCATACTTACAAAGAGCAGATTTAGGATGCGTCAAATACAAAAAAATCCTTGTTGAAGTTTCGGCCAAGGGTCCTTTGAGAAGTCTCCAAGCTTCCTCTTGTGTGTTGATCTTCAAGCTCAAAGCCTTGATCTTTGATTCCAAGCTTTTGGGATGGTTTCCCTATCACATTGGATATGATTCCTTTGAGTGTTAGCTCTTGAAAGTTTTGCTATAACAATTTCAAATTAACCTTGTAACTCTCGGCAATGAGAGAATGGAGAGGGATAGTGTATTTCTTTTTTTGTGGAAACCGTGAATGAGAGAGAGGCAAATGCAAATTGATTTTGTTGACTTGTATTTTTAATTTCAAAAATTAAAATAATGATATACCAAAGTTGGTATATGTCAACAACAAATCAAGCTTGAGTGAGGAATAAGTCATCACCAAAAATCCTCACTAACTTCCATCACCAAAAAGGTGAAAGAATAACTAGTGATGTGACTAGTGATGTGACATGTGGGCCCCACTTGATTCAAAATCCGAGTGGGCCCGCAACACATCCCGGGCTCGGTTCGCTAATTCTAAATTAACGAATTTTCCGTTGCGACGTAATTAATCAAATTTAATTAAATAATTATGCCTAGCAAAATTACTATTCACGTCGCTCGCGAATTAATTCTAAATCAAGTCGTTAGCCCAAATTAAAATCCAATTTTAATTCCGCGTCAAAATCTAATTTCGTTTAATATATCGATATAATTTTTATCGATTAATTCCAAATTAATCGTTCACTCTCTTCAAATACTATTTTATCCTAGATAAAATCTCTCCGTAATTAATCCTAGATTAATTATGTTCGAATCATACATCATCGGTGAATCTTCGGAAGCGACCAAGAGATCCCTGGATATGTTGGTAGTAAATCCGATCGTCGGACTATCCGAACACGTACGTACCTCGTACTACATTTTTACCGATTTACGAGACATGGTTGGCTTATAGCAAAGCACCGTGTCTACCCAATTCTCCAGAAATATTCTTAATGGAATATATAATCTTTGTCAGGCGTAGTATACATAGTATTGCGTATTGCGATCCAGTATCAGATGTCACATGCAAGGCCCGGGGCTGGAATAGTGTCTGCCCCGTACGAAGCATATATCGGACTATAAGCAACTAGTCTCTTTAATTCGGATAATCATGACCATGTCATATTATCCTGATGGTTGCAACCATTTAGAGTACCAGTTCTGTATCCATGCGTGATCATCATCTCTATATGACTGAAGTGATACTTCCATCTTGACATCACACCCAATACACTACGATTCTCAATAAACCCAGAAGAGGCGTACACGGAACTTGTTAAAGTCCTGGACGACCAAAACCAAAGCGTATTGATTGTCGCAAGTACTAGTGATGCAAGTCTCAGGTTAGACCAAATACACCTACCCTGATGCGGATTCCTATAGACATATAGTCATAATACCAATGGGATTCCGCGGGGTCTATCCAGAGCGAAGCTATTTCCGTACCATCGGTAAACATAACCTCATATCACACTTGCATAAGTATCCAATACTTAAATATATGAGAACTATGCCGTTACGCTTCCATAACATGCACAAGTGCAATACTAGTCTATTCCGCATTATCGATGAACAGTCTCGATAATACTACGACTAGGGATATTTAATGATTAAACCTTTATGGATTTATACTGTCTCATATCTCATAATCCGGAACTAATCATAAGGACTTTTATCATTTATATATTTAAGTAATCAAATTACAAAATGATAAAATGCAATTTCCATTGCTACATAGTTAATTTGTACAAAAACCACAATGTCTTTTACAAATAGTGACGTTATGGGTCATAATTGTCTAACAACCTCACCTTTGTAAATCAAAGGACATAGCCTACCATGCAGGAGTTCGTAGTACACTCAGGATTAAGATCAATCCATATATGACCATCTAGTAGATCGAAATGAATTTCTTTTTGTTAACGGATATTATGAGAATGTCATTTCTATCTAGGTCCAGTCCTATATGATCGCATCATACAATGTGCCTCCATTCTCATGTCTCTACATGGACGATCCGGATCAAGATCGCCATACAAATATAGAATGGACCGTAGCTATAGATAAACCACAAACAAAGTACCAGATTTATTTGCTCTCTATGGACTATTTAAGATTACTAACTTCGTACTTAAATCCTCTTGTGTATGACAATCATACACTAAGTCGGAAGATACATAAGTAATCTAGGGTATTTAAGATGATATATAATATGCGAAATTTAAACAAACACTTTGACAAATGAATAATGCATTTTTATTTCAAAACACATAAAACCGTTTACATCACATGTAGCTCTACGACATACATCCCAACAAATTGTAGGAAACGCTTTCCTTGCATAGCGGAAACGGTTTAGGCACACGGATCGGACTTGAAAATTTTTTCTACCATTCTCCTTTAGTTTCTGAATGCTATTGCCACACCCACTGAAACTTTGCTTCAATTTTAGAAAATTCCAGCACCGAAATAGCTCCAGAACAGTCTCAAACAGCCCCGAACACCAGAACAAAAACTAGACTGTTCTGGACCCCGATACGCACACAGTGCACTGCCGAATCAGGCCCTGAAATACGTGCACAGTGGCTGTATTTTGGTTCTGATTTTTTCACTTGAAAAAAGCCCGAACACAGCCCCACAACATCACAAAATGTTCCCAAAAAAACTGGTTTAAAACGAAACCAAATCGAGTTCCGTTTCACCAAGTAAGGGGCGGCAATGAGCAAAAATAATACTCACTGTCGTGAACAACAAGAAAGAGATGAAGATGAAGATTTGTTCGACACCACAAAGTATTCCGAACTATATCTCGTTACCAATGGAAATTTGTGTGGGAAAACTCACAAAATAATCCCTAAACATTTTAAAGATGAATTCACACAACAACTTTTGTTATTTTATTTTTATTTATCTTTGTTCTTCTTTTATTTTCTCAATAACTTGAGATTTTGGAGAAGAAGAAGATGGAGGCTATGGTTAGAATGAGAGGTTTGCAAAAAGAAAAATCATATTGTCCTTTTTATACTTAGGGTTTTAGTTTTACAAAATAAATAAACTCTTCCCCTTTTACACCATGTAATAATCGGCCAACACATGCATTTTTTTTTATTAATTTTGCAACAACCAAATTTAATTACCATAATAAAAGAAATGTTACAAAATAAAAGGTTAAATGCCATTTAACAATTTTTAAACTTCCAACTAAATACAAGGGTTTCAAAACCCAAAATTTGGAAATTACTAACTTAACCTTTCATTTAATTATATCTAATATAATTAAATAACATGTGTTTAAATATCATATATTTAATAAAACCATATATTAACTTTTAATATAATGTTTCAAGTGTGACAAAATAATATTATTAGTCATATTGAATAATATTTATACCTTTGTGAGTATATAATTTGACTATCCAATTATACTAAATCCGCTATAGTATATCGAGCTAGCATGAGGACGAAATGACCTACGGTTCCGAGCTCCAAAATGTCGAAATATTAATTAAGCTCTTAATTAAATATTCCGAATTATTAACTCTGGGTTATTCCACTAAAAACCCGAAGTTGCACTCTCGTTGCCGCGGAGATATATTAAAGCCGAACCAAGTCGGTGTCCATCGATATAGTCACCGCATATAGATTAACCTTTCACGAGTACCTCGTAATTAGAGTCGGGTCATATTGTCCGTTATACCCGTCTAATTAGTTTTTACCTTAAGTACCATTGATTCTCTAATGAACGATTTATTCATAACCATTATGAATTTTAATCTTTCCATTCGTAATAGAAAAACTTGTGCGCTCTAACTGTTCAAGTACCGAATCAACTCTTAAGAAAGATACTCCTCTACTTCTCGCAAGAAGGAGTGAACTCCATATCCATGTAAAACGTTCCCAGCTACACAAGAGACCATGCCCCCAAAGTACGTAGCTATTGGTCGGGACTGCTACACCAACATCACCTTTGTAAATCAAATGACATAGCCTGCCATGCAGGAGTTCGTAGTACACTCAGGATTAAGATCAATCCATATATGACCCTCTAGTAGATCAAAATGACTCTCTTTATTTAACAAATATTAAAAAAATGTCATTTCCATCTGGGTCCAGTCTTATATGATCACATCATACAAGGTGCCTCCATTCTCATGTCTCTACACGGACAATCTCGGATCAAGGTCGCCATACAAATATAGAATGGACCGCAGCTATAGATAAACCACAAATAAAGTACCGCTTTGTTCCTATCTATGGACTATTTAAGATTACTAACGTCAGACTTAAATACTCTTGTGTATGACACTCATACACTAAGTCTGAATGCATATAAGTAAACTAGGGTATTCAAGATAATTTATAATATGCGAAAATTAAACAAAAACTTTGATAAATGAATAATGCATCATTTTATTTCGAAACAAATTAAAACCGTTTACATTACATGTAGCTCTAGGGCATACATCCCAACACATTCTTCCCTTCCATTGTGCTCATGGTAGTGAGCAGAAAATTATGCTAATTACCGCCAATTTTGCTAGTCTTTTGAGAGTTGTTTTCGTAGTATTTTTGCTCAAAATTTTTGGGAACACTAAGGGCTATATTGTGGACTTTTTGAGACTTATCTGGACTCATTATTTTGTCTAAAATAGTGGCAGAAAAATCAGCGAACAACCATCATAAAATAGTGAATTGTACGTGAGTAAATGGTATTTTCGTTGTGCAAAATAGTAAAGTTTTTGGGCTGTTGTTCGGGGCTAGAAAATTAGTCAAAAATAGAAACAAAACAAGTCCCAAATGGTTAGTTAGATTCAACTAAGAATAGGTAAATGCAGAAAAAGTTTTCAAGGTCGATCCCAGTTCCTAACACGCTTCTGTCGCTTGGTAAATCATTTACCATTGAACAAACCAATCAGGGTATAGGCTACCATCCCAATCCAATATAATAGAGAAAACTTACAGCGATGATATATGACCTATGCTGATAACTTCACCGACTCGAATACCTCTCGACTGTAATAACTCAAAGAACTCCTCGAGCCCACACCAAGCGGACTTCTTCAGAACCTCTGAAGTCTTTGAGTGGATCAACCCTACGAACTCGCAACGCCGGAACTCTAACTACCAATCTTCCTCCTTTAAAACTCTGAAGGCTTAGGAAATTTGGTTAAGGTTGTGTTTTTACACTATGGTTACCAAAGAAAAATCTTACCAAAGCAAAGAAGAAAATGGAATCAATGAAGTCCTCGGTTGATTATCAAGAAGGAAGAAACAAAGTATATGGTGGCTCTCAAATTAGTGTTTCCTTACCTAGGTAAAGTGGCTAGGTTTTTGATGTAGGGTTTTCTTTGTATAAAACTGGCTTAAAACGCGTCTAAAATAACATACTTACGCACAGACGTTCGAACTCCCTTTAAACGTGCCTCAAACGCAACATTTCTGCATCCGAGCTTTAGAATGCTCAGACGAACGCAACGTGAATGCACATCGCGGACTGGTTTTGATGTGCAAATTAAAACGTTTGTAACTTTCTCGTCCTTTGGTCAAATCATATGTTCTTTATATGTACGCGATCGTCTTTGAGTCTAAATTCCAATGATACTGACCTCATGTCAATCAGAGGTATAAATCTTATAGAATTTCTAAAAGAGTGAATATTATTATGATATCTCCATCTGATGTTGTCCAAATACATGTCCTATTACTCCGAGATCTTCAAGATTATTACAACTCAATGGAACTTATTTTATTACGAAAATTTCCAACACACATGAAACTAATAATCTCCCCCTTTGGCATTCCGTGGCAAAACACCTAATACAAAGACTATGGTAAAAGATGTAAAAATAAAATAGCCAACTGCCTACCATCATGACAATGGCTTATTACAGTATGAATCGATCTAATACCTAAACAAATTGTCTTGAAGTCAAGGCCATTATAGCCACTAATATGCTCACCTGAAACATCCACAAATATAATAATATTCCGTGAAAAGCATCGAGAATATAAAGAGTAGACAAAACGATATAAAGAATAGTCTAATGCATTTAAAAATAGATATCATACTCCCACTTAAAAAGATATATCAAAATGGTCAAAAATAGATATTATATTCTACTCTCCCTTTTTGTCATGAAATGACAATAGATAATCAAATATTTTGTAAGAGAATAAAATTTAGACACACACGCTACTTATAAACCAATTATAAATCTAACTTACTCACTCTCACTAACATGATAACATAATTAGTAAAATAACACACAGGAAGTAAAAGGAAAAACTCATAAAAATACAATATGCAAATTAAAACACAGTATGCAATGACTAAAAACACACACAATGAGTTAAAAAACAAGTAAAAAAATGACTCAAAATAGGACTTCAAGCAAGTATAATGATACCCAGTCAATACTCAGCTGTTTATAATATGAGATAATATGAAATATTTTTTTATCATGCTCAAGAACACCGCATGCATATGACATAAGCATAACAAACACTCGTGTAGAAAAATAAGTGTGCAACGAGTTAAGGCTTAAAATCTTATTTTATGAGCGGGACACAACCAAAGAAATCTCATCTCATGTCACACCAAGTTCACAAACTATGTGTTAAAATCCAATGCCACCAAGACCTGAAAATAAGCAACATTGGTTGCATGCTATAATATTCTCCCTCTAAATATGAGCTCTTAAATAAACTCTTTCTAGTGAAGGATTTTTGCCCTTTTCTTTTGAATTTGACTTATTGGTTCTTTTACACTTGAGACTCATTTAAACTGTTTTTTTTCTTTTACAAGTAGATAACATAAGGTCATCTAGTCAAAGGCCACACTATTTAGTGAGCTATGTATGACAGAGATTAGACTTCCAGTCCAAAACTCATACATGCGACCAAGCCTCAAGACATAAAAACGTGTATGTGAGATGCAAACACAAAATATACTAAGGGTTTGCATCATACACACTTATACACATAGAGCATCAAAAAAAAAATAAAAGCATATTACACATGCATAACTATATATCCTACATATCAGGACCACATGCACATGCTTTTACATTCTTTTTCAAGCCGAAAAATATTTTTGGTCTTTTTCATTATATATTATATATATATTTGTATTTTTCTTTTAAAATAAAACAAGAAAAGACACAACATGACTTGTCATTATCTAATGGTATGTGGAGTTGTATTCCCGAGTACAGATTATACCCGTCCATTCGAAATCGGCTATGAAATTTATATCCAAGTTCCCATCATATATATCAAGGGATATATAACAAAAATAAGATACAACATCCATATGCAATGAAAATAAAAAAAAAACATGCAGTCGTGCAAACACATAAAATACACGCACCACACATGCAATGAGGAAATATTAATGCAACATCTATGGTAAGACACACCGAAGTGCAATCTCATCACGCCTTTCAGGATCAAGGCATTCAGAAGTTATTGGGAAATAATTTTCCTTTCTCACCCAAACTTTATTATGAATCTCCTTCACTTGAAACTCATTGTCAACAAAACAAATTTCTCACTAATGAATTTGTCTGTTTAGTTAGCGCGGAAACTTGACGGACTAGATGTGACGAATCAAATCTAGGTGGAACATGCTTAGGCCTTTTGTTTTGTTTGTACAACATGAAGCATTTAGGCGTAATATATCCTGGATTGCCACAATGATGGCAAACAGGCACAAACCTCATACGAGAGCGAGGTTTACCACACACCTCTAGACTGAGATTAGATCATAGGATGAGGAACAACATAGGAGATCATATGACTATAGTCAATATGTTTCTTACCTAGTCACGTTTAGAAGTTCGTTGAGCTAGGGTAAAAATTATTTTAGACGAAGAAGCTACATTAGAGCTTGACTCAACGAAGCCTAAACCTTTCTTCTCTCTGGAAGGCATACCAATTCCTAACATGTGGTTTAACTTCTTAGTCCCCTAAAAAAAATGCATATAATTGAGTCTTATCATCTTCAAGTTCATTTTTAAGCACTTGACTCTCTCTACCGAATCCATATTCCTCTCATCGAGGTCATCAATAACAGTAAGACTAATGTCAATCTTGGCTTGAAATTCATCTTTTTCTAGTTCCATTTCTCTCAGCCTTTAATGATCTCAACATTTATCTTATTAATAGCTAAGCTCTCATTGAACAATTCAATATATGCTACCTAAAGATAATCATTGTAGGCATTGCATTTTTGCATATCAGCCCAATGATGAGCCTCGAATGGAGGCACTAGTTTTTAGTTGCGGAAGTTGCGGAAAGCGGTCGTCGGAAGGGAAGGGTCAAGAATTGACATTTTTATTGGATTTGGTTCGCTTGTTCGAGCTTCGGGTTCGCTCGTTCGGTCTCAATTTTAAATTTATCCTCGGCCCGGTTCACAAACCACACCTCATTTCCTTCCCTCACCCACGTGGATCCACCCTATTTCCACAATAACCAAAACAAAAAGCCAAAACACCATACCCTATTTCCACTTTCCAAATAAAACCAAACCAAAATGCCACCTTTTCCACCCCCATACACTCCCACGTGAACCAATATTCCAAAAGCCCCCACTCATGCAAATTAACAAACACCAAATAACAAAAAAACCCTAACCTCACCCATGCCTCACGCCCATCACAACCCATAACCACCCATCCCGCTCCGAACCCATCACTCACGTGAATCACAAAGAAACCCATACCCTTCACGCACCTTGACTGCAACACCTCATTATTTTGCCTTCAATCATCCACCTTGACCATCATTCATCTTCATCCCTAGAGGAGGCACATCTCTCAGCCTCACCCTAGATCCATAACCTTCACCAACACATCATCACAAAAACGGCCTGCACCCTTCACCACCATCCTCGGCTGGGCATCATATCATCATCATGATCACGGCATCATCTTGAAACCAAACCGCAACCCTTGATTTTCATCATCTTGATCAACTATCATCATCAAAAACACCCACTGCATACGGCATCATCAACCCTAAGACACCATCTTCATCACGGCTTGATCATCATCATCATTAATCCAGCCGAGACACATCGGTTCATGATCATCACCAACGCAACAAATTCCACAAAAACACGCACTGACAGAACCCCACGAAATGCATGCAAACCCAAGACTCCATTGATCACCTCTCTTCTTCAATCCTTCACGCCAAATCAACCAAGAACACTCCTTTCTGGGCACAACTGATCATCTTCTTCAATCGACCATCACAACAGCTCGGCCTCATCCCTTGACACACCCACTGCCGAGCACAAACCTTCCACCAAGGAGCCCAAGAAAGCGATGCACAAAGGGAATCAACCAACAGCCTCAACCCTTGGCCATTAATATCTCTTATTCGGCCTTCATCACAGCACTTGGATCATCATCACTCAAATCATCAGCATCTTCACGTATCTCCCTATCTTCACGCCTTCACAGAACCCATACACAGAGCCCAGCTCACGTCCACAGCTAGCCACACAACCTACTGCCTCACTTCAGCCCCTGGGATCATCTCGATAATAGCCTCCATCCAGCCCTCAACAACGCCACCAGACCTTCAGCCGTGAACCCCCTGAACAGACCATTCATTGAAAATTTTAAGGGTAAATTTGTAATAAGGTATCATTAATTTATGAGACTAAATTTACTGATACTCTAGTGTCAGTAATATATGCGAAAAACGTCACTTCCGCGAGGTGTTGGTTCGACTCCAGACAACTACGCGTTTTTTTTTTTTATTTCTTACTGATACTATTGTAATAGTAATTACTGACACTAAAATCGCTGATACCATAGTGTCAGAAATTATTGATATTTAAGTGAAAAACACGGAAATAGGCCCATTTACACGTCGTTTCTGACACTTTTAGCCTAGTGTCACTAACCTTAGCGTCAGTAAAGGCCTTTTTTCTTGTAGTGCAAAAGCCACCTAACCAGCCTCTGTCAATGCCAAAAATCCTTTTCATCAGCCCTTAAGTATCGATGCCCATTCAGCAAGCCTTCAAAAGCCAAGAAACCCTCACGCACTGCAGCTCAACGCACTGCACACAAGCACCCTCCCTAAACAGCGAACGAACTACCCCATGCATGCGTGAAGTTGAGACAGGAAATGGGCAGTTTGCGTGAAGGGTTGATGGATAAAGGAGCGGCAGTGTGAGATAGTCTTTGTTGTTGTGAGAACAGGCTTGTTACGTGTCCATGGGGGAGTTGTTACGTGAGGATAATATTGTGAATAGGTGGTTATTGTGTGTAGGGGGCAATGTATGTTTACGTGAAGTGTGTGTGCATGGCCTGAGTGTGGCTGCAGTGCGTGGCTACGTGTGTGCAATTCGTGAGCAGTGTGCGTTGAAGATGATGAAGGAGGGCTTGAGTGGGGCTGCTACGTGGGTAGAACCGAGAGGCCATTAGGGTTTACTTATTTGATTCCACCAAGAGATGGTAGAGAAGAGTGATGAGAGTTAGCTTCAGTTAGTGCTCCTTTTTTGTTGTTGTTGAGAGATGAGAGTGCCGAGAGATGTGAGGGCAGTTAGGGACTGGTTAGTGCATGAATGCTAAGTAAGTTTGAAGGGTTATGTCTTTGCCGAGAGTTAGAAGGAGTGAATAAAAGGTTAGACCTGACGAACATCGCGTGAAAACCAGTGAGAAAAATACCCCCTCTCAGTCCCTAAAAACAGAGAGAAAAACAGAAGAAAACAACGAGCGGAAGCCACGAGTGAAAACAAACAAAAACAGCGGAAACAGCAAAAATAGCGAACCTGTGAAAACAGTAGAAACAGCGGACCAGTGAAAGCAGCGAAACGATATCCCTTCCGGCACCGTGGAACGCACTCCCGGAAAGCGACTTAAAAGGTAAGACCTGAGGGCACCCTTTTATTTATTATCCTTTATTTTTTAGTTATTTTATTACTTTATTTCGCATGAGTATTGTGAATTGGTGCATGATGTGATTTCCGGGTGAACGGAACATGTGTTCTCTCTTGTGGTATATCGGATGGAAACCCGGACGTAAATTCCGTAGCCGAATCCGAATGGACGGTATTGCGGTTTGCACTCGGGATATAATGCCACGTATCACTTGAGAGACACACGTATTTCGTTTCATCCAAAGTTTGTATTTGAGCATGTTATAGTCTTTAGGTTATTCGTCTATTATTTAAAGCATGGTTTAATTTAGTTTGTTATTTATTTGTTAATGCATATTTAGGTTGTTTCTTATGCATGTTATTAGTTTATGATGTGTTTGGATAGTGATTTATACATGTTGATTTAATGGTTCAATATGCTCATTGTGTTACATTGCGTGAAGTTATTTGGATGAAAGCAGGTTAGATCTAAGTACCCTTGAGCATGATTATTGAGTAGACTTGGTTAAATTATTGCACAAATCCGTTCATTACAAGTGGCATAAGTAAGGGACCATTCCGAACCCAACGGTTTGAGGTATTCCCTTGCGAGGGGTGAGTGCGGCCTTAAATCTTTTTTTCCCGGTCACACCGGGTGGCGACTCCATTTTATTCTCCGGTTTAGTCCCCGGCGGGCTACTCCGTACTCCCGACCGGGCCGCGAGCCCGGAACAACGTCGTCCATTTATGTGTCCTACAGTCTGGCGACTCCACTGGGGATAGAGAATCGGCCTCGAAATATTGCCTTGTAATGTTTGGATTTGTGTTTTAATTAATCATGACTACTGTGGGTTTATGGAGTTTAATTAAAGGCATTGTTAAAGCTAGGTGATGGTTTGGTGTCTTCCTTCACTCACTACCCTTTGGGGAAAAGCTGTGAAGGCACCTAGACAATCATTTACCCATAGCTTGTTGTGATAGACTAGTTTGGAGGACTCGTTGTTTATTCCACTCACCAAGCGATAAGAGCCTAAGGGGCTCGGGTACATAAGAGAGCCTCGCTCCACCCTCCCTCTGGGGAATCTACAACGGGAAGTCCATTCGACAGTTAGTCACACACCATAACACGTTGGCACGTACCATAAGGTATAAAAAAGGTGCGTTCACTTGGTCGCTTGAACCCTTGAGTGGGGAGTCCTAGGTGTGAACAATCCTTCCTCAGCGAGAGCCTTTGTTTACACTCTTAAAACCTACATGTGAACCTTAGTTGCTTGACCCTTAGAAAATGATTGATTATGCTTGTGTTTTGGACCATTATCATTTGGATTTAGTTGGACTCTTTGCAAAAGATGTGAACTTGTTGGGCCATTTAAACTGGGACAAGTTAATGTCCTTTTGACAATTAGGCCAAAATTTCTGAAATGCCGATGGGCCAGTTTATGTTTGGGCCTTGTATCATTTGAAGTTATTTAGTTATATTATCGCAAAGTGTAAACCTGTTGGGCCTTTTCAACTGAGACAAGTTTACACTGCGCAATAGG
>SKCR01007145.1:0-24671 GCA_019454045.1 Zanthoxylum bungeanum
TAGTACCTCTAGACTGCAAGAACTCGAAGAACTCCTCGAGCCCGTATCCCACAGTTTCTTCAGAACCTCTGAAGTCTCTGAGCGGATCAACTCTGCAAGCATGCCGGAACTCCAACTATCAATCTTCCTCCTTGAGAACTCTGAATGTTTAAGAAATTGGATTTTGATGTGTTGATGATTTAACAAAGATCAATCTCACCACAAACAAAGAAGACAAGAAAAGCAAATAAGTCTTCAAGGTGAGAATAAGAAGATTGAAAACTAAGAATGTGTTTAGGCTCAAGATAATGTGTTATCAACACTTGTGAAGTTGGCTCAATGTTTGTTTATATAGGTAGGGCAAAGGAAAGAGTTTTGTCACACTCGTCCCCTTAGGTAGGGTATGGGTGGGACAAAGATTTGAAACGGACAGAGTTTCCCCTGTAAAATGGACTAATCCTCCAAATACAAAAGACAAAACTAAACTGAATAATGTCATCATATAAATAGGATCTGTTGGGATGTATGCCCTAGAGCTACATATGATGTAAACAGCTTTATGTGTTTTGAAATAAAATGATGCATTATTCATTTATCAAAGTGTTTGTTTAATTTTCGAGTATTATAAATTATCTTGAATACCTTAGATTACTTATGTACCTTCAGACTTACTGTATGAGTGTCATACACAAGAGGATTTAAGTATGAAGTTAGTAATCTTAAATAGTCCATGGAGAGCAAACAAAGCAGGTACTTTGTTTGTGGTTTATCTATAGCTGCGGTCTATTCTATATTTGTATGGCGACCTTGATTCGGGATCGTCCATGTAGAGACATGAGAATGGAGACACTTTGTATGATGTGATCATATAGGACAAGACCTAGATGGAAATGACATTCTTTTAATATCCGTTAAACAAAGAAAGTCATTCCGATCTACTAGATGGTCATATATGGATTAATCTTAATCCTGAGTGTACTACGAACTCCTGCATGGCAGGCTATGTCCTTTGATTTACAAAGGTGAGGTTGGTGTAGTGATGAGCGGAAAATATATCAATATTTACCGCCCTTTTACTTAATATTTTGTATAGTTTCTCGGGTTTGATGAACGTTTTGATGTGTTTTAGTTTATTTTGCAGATAAAATAATATTGGGACTTAATGAAATCATTTAGGATGAAATGTGGGTCAATTAAGGGCAATTATTGGATTTGATATATTAATTTTGGAGATTGGAAACTTGAAAGGGCGTTTTGACGAAGTGCAGTTTTGGAAATTCCAGTTTTGCGCATCTGTCTTATTTTGGGCATAACTTTTTACTCCAATATCGGATTGAGCTGATTCAAGTTCCAGATTAAAGAAGACTCAAAGATCTACAACTTTGAAAGAGAAAATATTTTCGAATTCTGATGATTTCATGACCGAAATTGATGAACTATCCAGAAGTTTGTGGTGTGTAATTATTAAAAGTCATTATCAATCATTTTCAAAGCAAAATATTAATAATAAATAATTAATAAAAATTATCAAATCACCACCCAACAAGATAAGCAATTAGTGGAGCAATTATGGATTTGGTGGAGTAATTAGTGGAGAAATTAATAATGGATTTGGTGGAGAATTTGATGGATGATTTGATGGAGGCAAAATTTTGCCTATAAATACCAAGCCATTTCATTTGTAAAATTCATACTTTCTTCTTTGAAATTCTTAATGAATAAATAAGAAGATTGTATCTAGTTTAGTTATTTATAGTTTTTAGTAATTAATTTTCACTTTCGCACTTTCTTTTCTTTACTTTTCAGTTTTTACTTTCCGCAATTTACTTTTACGCACAGTACTTTTCTTTCTTTAATTTTTCAGTTTTACTTTTCAGTAATGAGGAGGTAACTTCCCCAGCTAGGGTGAAAGGTAATTCTTTTACTGTTACTATTTAGATTAATCTCCCTTAAAAATAATATATTCACTATTTAAAATATTGACTTAAAAAGGATACCGCCAGATTGATCGGTTGGTAATTCATTTTAATCTGGTTTTAAACCTGACTAATAAAGGATACCGCCAGATTGGTCGGTTGGTAATTTAATTTTTGTTCCGCCTTTATGGCTGGTTGGACTTAATTTGACTTAATCAGGATACCGCCTATATGGTCGGTTGGTATTATTATCACAAGTTTATATATTATTTTATGGGAGATATCTAAATTAGTAGTAGTAAAAGTAATTCCTTTTACCTTAACATTTTATTTTATTTTACTTTTCAGTTTTACTTTATGTCTTTTACTTTTCAGTAGCTTTACTTTATGTCTTTTACTTTTATGTCTTTACTAGTCCTAGTTATGTGTTAGCTATCTAGGGGTTGTGATGAATTTTAATATCACCGGTTTATAAGAGGTTATTTTATAGTTTGGGTAATTTAAAGGTTTATTTATTAAATCTTAAGCTTAATGCTTCTTGTTGTCTGATCACCAATAAGATTGATATGGTAAATCTAAAATGAACTAGACATAGGGATTTTAGGTTTCAGCCTTAGACTTAATAGCCCACGATCTTCCTTGAGGATAGATAACCCTTTAATAGATTTCCTTACAGGATAGGAATATACCTGTCGGGCGGGGGTAGCCATAATTGGAACTTAAACTTAATGAATCCAGATAATTTGGTTGACATAGATATATGGTTCAATTGGGTTAAACTGGGTATTTGCGTCTGGCCATCGACAGAGGCTTTTGCATAATTTAGTGTTCCAGGTTAGTAAACCGATTTATTACACAAACATAAAATAATCACTTCATCTTTTAAATGATATTAGAATGATTCACAACCCTAGATTTTTGTGTCTTTTGTTATTTTCCTTAGTATTTTCTTTTGTCTTTTTATTTATTTATTTATTGCGCAAAACTACATTCAATCAATCAAGCAATCAATTCCATTCTCCCTTTAATTAGATATTTGTAAATAAATAGATTCAATAATTAATAACAACAGTAGGAATTAAGTCCTCGTGGGATCGATATTTTTATACTACTTGAACGATACGTGCGCTTGCGTTATACGTGTGTGTTTACGCCGGTCAAGTTTTTGGCGCCGTTGCCGGGGACTTATATTTCTTGAGTTGTTAATTTTGAAGCTATCCAATTTACTTGTATCTAATTTTCTTTATTTTTATCTGTAATTTTTATTTTCTTCTCTTCTGTTTTCAGGTGATTGAAAAAATGGAACTTTATTGGGAGATTGAGAGATTACGAGCTTTACAAGAAGATACACCCCACATTTGGGAGCAACAGTCCGGTTTTCTGAGGCCTGTTGTACAGCCCAACAATTATCACTGGATGCCAGAACCAAACAATTCTACGTTTGCTCAACAGAACGAAATGAGAAGATGTGTAATATGTGATAGTAACCACCGAGCGATCAATGTATATACCGGTTCAGAGTGGCAGAATTTTCAGAATCATTCAAAGTATGAAAAACCATCACATTTTCCATCTTATCCACCATCCATATGCGATTTTCATCAACAACCAGAACCATCAGAGGAAGATCAGTTGTTAAACATGCTCAAAGATATGTTCGAGAAACAAAAGTTGGATGAAATACTTGAAACAAGCCAGAAACAATTTGAAAGTATTCAGAGACAATCAGAATTCATTCAGAGGATGACAAATCAAATGAGACAATTCACAGAAAACCAGAACTACATACCTCAAGAACCAGTTTCAGATGACACGGATGAAGCCTTCGAGTACCAATCAGTTCACAATGACACCTTAAGAGAGGAGGAGGCTGAGCAGTATCAACAACCAGAGGTATCAGTTCAGGAGCCCGAACCAGCAAAGTCTCAATTTGACTTTTATTATTCAGATTCTGACGAGGATGAAGCTGATCTTTTTGTACCAACTGCACCAACAACGGAGGATCAAACTTTCAATCCTCAAAATGAAGATCTTGGAGATCCATTGCCACAAATGTTTGAAGAAGATCTACCTGAGCCAATCATTCAACCAGACCAGAGGATGAAGACCTAAAATCTGACATTTCTTTTCATCCTCAGGTTGACAATTTTGAAACATGTATTTCACAGATGACAGATGAAGAGCTGAATACAAGAAATTTCAAATACATCTGTGAAGAAAAGGTGGAGAAAGAAGCAGAGCAATGGAGGAGCAAATGTCTGACCTTAATAAAGATCCAGAGCATTCAGGAGAAACATCGCTGTTTTGGGGAGTACAAATCAAAGATATCACCCAGAAGCTTGACAGAATGGAACTTCCATTCCAAGTCAAGCACCATATAAGACCTCCTGATTTTCTTTCTTTCTTTACAGGAACCACTGGAACAATAAGGAGCAAAAAGGTGGCACGAGCACTGAATGAGGATAAAACTCTTTTTGCCACCTTACCGTTGGAAGAGACCCTTCAAAAGCAACGCTCACGGGATTGTTTTTGATCGGACATCTAAAACGACATTGAAACCTCCTTAACAGATGAATTTCAGTCACGTCTGGCTGAAGACGAAAAATTAGCGCTAGCAGGGAGGCAACCCATGCAATTTGTTTTCATATTTTGTGTGAACTTTCTAATTTTGTGTGTTAATTTTGTAGGGAAAGGCACAAACGAAGCATTTTAAGACAGAAGAATTGTGTTTGGCAATCAAAGATGAGAAACAATTCATTAGCGATGGCTGAGTAATGAATGAAATCTTGAGACACATCCTAATGAATTTATACTGAGCGAGTGGCGTATTGCGTACACAATTCCGTTGCCTTAATTATTTCTTTGATTTGCTTTTCTGTTGTAATTATCTTTATTTTCGTAGACAGATCCAGACTTTTTGACCTTTCACGATTTCTTTTGTTGTTTAGCTAACAATCGTCCTTTGGAAGATATTAATGCTATTTTTACTCACCCTTTTCAGGTACTATAAATTCAGCCCGTCATTGCACTTTTGAAGGCATCCTGATTTGAAAAATAAATACATAAAAAAAATGGAAGCCACTTCAAGAAGACGAGTTGAAAACATCTGTGTGTTTTGCGGTAGTAGTATTGGTACTAAGCCACAATACATAGAGGCAGCACAGGAATTGGGTCGAGTCTTAGCAGCAAGGAATATGCACTTAATATATGGCGGAGGCAATCTCGGACTAATGGGGATCGTTTCAAAGGCTGTACAGGATGGAGGCAGTCATGTTTTGGAATCATTCCAAAACCCTTGGCAGAGGAAAATCTTATTGGATCCTCAAACGGAGAGGAATTGATCGTGCCAGGTATGTCTGAACGACTGGTAGAAATGATTAACCGTGCTGATGCTTTTATCGCTTTGCCAGGTGGCTTGGGTACATTAGAGGAAATTTTTATAGTTCTATCTTGGGCGAACCTGAACATACACCAGAAACCGCTTGGACTGTTTAACGTTGATGGATTTTATGATTTTCTTTGTGTGTTTCTTGATGATGCTCGGAGAAATGGGTTCGTGTCAAAACTTTGAAAGAACTCCTCTTCACTGCCAGAACTGCTCCGGATCTAATAGACCAACTCATAGCCTATGAACCTCAAGTTGACCCTATCCTTTCAAAGATAAATTGGTCCGAGGACGATCGTGGTAAGAGGCGTCGAATTAATCTGGATCTTAACCTTTAATTTCCTGTAGATTTCAACTAACCAGGTACGACCTTCTTAACTCTCCTTTTATGTTTAAGACATTGGGGACAATGTCTCATTTAGGTTTGGGGGAGGGAATTAGTTGATTAGTACCTTGTTTTTAGTTTGTGTGTTGTTTTTATTTTTAGTCCAAAATTTTTCGAAAAATACAAAAAAATTGAAAATTTTTCAAAATTACAAAAATATTTGTGTTGTTAATTTGACCAAAAAGGTGAAATTGGTAAGAGATAGCTGAGTAAGGAGTTTCCACTCCTGAGACGTATCTCAAACCTATTTCGAAACAAGTTAATTTTTGTTTATTTCCTTTTGAATTATTTAATTTGTAGATTCTCCATAAAACGGACTAAAAGGAATCTTCATATGTTCAGTTAGCAAATATTATCAACATATATAGTAACATGCAGACATAAGCTAAAATTGAAAAGTTTGTAATATTCAGTGCTCTAGTTTAATTGGAGGAAGCATCTCAAAAAGCAATGGAGTAAAAAAAAAAAAAAAAAAAAAACGTCTGAGATCCGAGTTATTAAGTCTGTAAGGGTGTTTTAACACCTAGTGCCCTAAAACCAACTGGTTTGGGAGTCACTGGCCCAAAGCTCGTTACATGGATCAAAGATGCTGCAAAAATATATATATCTGAAATCTGAGTAATTAAGTCCGTAGGGGTGTCTTAACACCTGGTGCCCTAAAGCCAACTGGTTTGGGAGCCACCGACCCAACACTCGCTATATAGATTGAAGATATTGTATATAAATAAAAATAGAAAAGTGAAAAATAAAAAAAAAAAACAGAAAATGAGAAAAATTATTCCATTGCTGCAAAAAAGGTGCGAAATCTGATAGAACTTTAGGACAAAAATTTACTCTCTTATCAACTGCACTTATGACTGTTGTGGGCAAAAATGAGTTGTTTAATATTTTGTTGGCTGTGTATATGGAGAACGGTAAAAATAATCGGAGAATTTACCTATTCGGTAATTTAGAATAAAACAAAACAACTAGTAACTTGGAGTAGAAGTTTCACCTAATTAGTCACTAACATCTTTATTCACTTTTCGCTTGTCTTTTTGCTTTTGTGTGCATTAGTTTTACTACCTTTTTACTTTTGTAAAATGTTTGTGGGTATCATTGCTGTAAACCCTCACGAGACTACAACTCGTCCACTAGGGACACCTAGGGGTTTAAAGGCTTGTTGCATACGCTAAATGCAACCGTGATCCCTACGAAAGTGGCTTAGTTTAATTTTAATTGTTTCTTGTATTTTATTTTGTTGTTTTGCTCGAGGACTAGCAAAATGTTAGGTTTGGGGGTGTGATGAGCGGAAAATATATCAATATTTACCGCCCTTTTACTTAATATTTTGTATAGTTTCTGGTTTGATGAACGTTTTGATGTGTTTTAGTTTATTTTGCAGATAAAATAATATTGGGACTTAATGAAATCATTTAGATGAAATATGGGTCAATTAAGGGCAATTATTGGATTTGATATATTAATTTTGAGATTGGAAACTTGAAAGGGCGTTTTGACGAAGTGCAGTTTTGGAAATTCCAGTTTTGCGCATCTGTCTTATTTTGGGCATAACTTTTTACTCCAATATCGGATTGAGCTGATTCAAGTTCCAGATTAAAGAAGACTCAAAGATCTACAACTTTGAAAGAGAAAATATTTTCGAATTCTGATGATTTCATGACCGAAATTGATGAACTATCCAGAAGTTTGTGGTGTGTAATTATTAAAAGTCATTATCAATCATTTTCAAAGCAAAATATTAATTAATAAATAATTAATAAAAATTATCAAATCACCACCCAACAAGATAAGCAATTAGTGGAGCAATTATGGATTTGGTGGAGTAATTAGTGGAGAAATTAATAATGGATTTGGTGGAGAATTTGATGGATGATTTGATGGAGGCAAAATTTTGCCTATAAATACCAAGCCATTTCATTTGTAAAATTCATACTTTCTTCTTTGAAATTCTTAATGAATAAATAAGAAGATTGTATCTAGTTTAGTTATTATAGTTTTTAGTAATTAATTTTCACTTTCGCACTTTCTTTTCTTTACTTTTCAGTTTTTACTTTCCGCAATTACTTTTACGCACAGTACTTTTCTTTCTTTAATTTTTCAGTTTTTACTTTTCAGTAATGAGGAGGTAACTTCCCCAGCTAGGGTGAAAGGTAATTCTTTTACTGTTACTATTTAGATTAATCTCCCTTAAAAATAATATATTCACTATTTAAAATATTGACTTAAAAAGGATACCGCCAGATTGGTCGGTTGGTAATTCATTTTAATCTGGTTTAAACCTGACTAATAAAGGATACCGCCAGATTGGTCGGTTGGTAATTTAATTTTTGTTCCGCCTTTATGGCTGGTTGGACTTAATTTGACTTAATCAGGATACCGCCTATATGGTCGGTTGGTATTATTATCACAAGTTTATATATTATTTTATGGGAGATATCTAAATTAGTAGTAGTAAAAGTAATTCCTTTTACCTTAACATTTTATTTTATTTTACTTTTCAGTTTTACTTTATGTCTTTTACTTTTCAGTAGCTTTACTTTATGTCTTTTACTTTTATGTCTTTACTAGTCCTAGTTATGTGTTAGCTATCTAGGGTTGTGATGAATTTTAATATCACCGGTTTATAAGAGGTTATTTTATAGTTTGGGTAATTTAAGGTTTATTTATTAAATCTTAAGCTTAATGCTTCTTGTTGTCTGATCACCAATAAGATTGATATGGTAAATCTAAAATGAACTAGACATAGGGATTTTAGGTTTCAGCCTTAGACTTAATAGCCCACGATCTTCCTTGAGGATAGATAACCCTTTAATAGATTTCCTTACAGGATAGGAATATACCTGTCGGGCGGGGGTAGCCATAATTGGAACTTAAACTTAATGAATCCAGATAATTTGGTTGACATAGATATATGGTTCAATTGGGTTAAACTGGGTATTTGCGTCTGACCATCGACAGGGCTTTTGCATAATTTAGTGTTCCAGGTTAGTAAACCGATTTATTACACAAACATAAAATAATCACTTCATCTTTTAAATGATATTAGAATGATTCACAACCCTAGATTTTTGTGTCTTTTGTTATTTTCCTTAGTATTTTCTTTTGTCTTTTTATTTATTTATTTATTGCGCAAAACTACATTCAATCAATCAAGCAATCAATTCCTTCTCCCTTTAATTAGATATTTGTAAATAAATAGATTCAATAATTAATAACAACAGTAGGAATTAAGTCCTCGTGGGATCGATATTTTTATACTACTTGAACGATACGTGCGCTTGCGTTATACGTGTGTGTTTACGCCGGTCATGTAGCAGTCCCGACCAATAGCTACATACTTTGGGGGCATGGTCTGTTGTGTAGCTGGGAACGTTTTACATAGACATGGAGTTCACTCCTTCTTGCGAGAAGTAGAGGAGTATATTTCTTAAGGGTTGATTCGGTGCTTGAACGATTTGAGCGCTCAAGTCTTTCTATTACGAATAGAAAAATTAAAATTCATAATCGTTATGAATAAATCGTTCATTAGAGAATCAATGGTACTTAAGGTAAAAATAATTAGAGGGGTATAACAGATATTATGACCCGACTCTAATTACGAGATACTCGTGAAAGGTTAATCTATATGCAATGACTATATCGATGGACACCGACTTGGTTCAACTTAATATATCATCTGCGGCAACGAGACTGTAGTTTCGGATTTTTAGTGGAATAACCCAGAGTTAATAATTAAGAATATTTAATTAAGAGCTTAATTAATATTTCGAGATTATTGGAACTAGGAACCGTAGGTCCATTTGGTCCCCGTGCTAGCTCGATTTACTATAGCGGATTTAGTATAATTAGATAGTCCAATTGTATACTCACATATGTATAAATATTATTAATATGATTAATAATATTATTTGTCACACTTGGAACTATATATTAAAAGTTAATATATGGTTTATATAATAAATGATTATATGATAATTGTTTATTATTAAATTATATTTAATATAATTTGAATGAAGGCTAATATTTGAATTCCAAATTTGGGTTTTGGAAACCCTTTGAATTGAATTTGGAAGTTACACCTTTATGAAAGGTAGTAACTCTTTGATTTTGTAACATATATTTTAATTATGGAATTAAATACTTAATGTTACAAAATTATCTATTATTCCTAGTGTTGGCCGAATTTCAAAGGAAAAGGTGGGGAAGAGTTTTTGGAAAATAAACATCTTAAATTGGATGTTACAACTCTTAAAGAGGAATTTTAAATTATCATTAAGATGATGATTATGTAATATTGGATGTTACAAAATTATTGAAAAATATACCCCTTGGCCGAATTTCACACATGGAGAAATAGGAAGGGTTTTGTTTTATTTTGTAAAATTAAACCCTAAGTATAAAAAGGAAAATATGATTTTCTTTGGCTAAGCCTCTCATTCTAACCCTAGCCACATTTGTTCTTCTTCCAAATCCTCTCAATTGTTGAGAAAGAAAAACAAGAACAAAAAAAAAAAAAAACAAAACAAAAATAAAAGTTGTTTATGTGACTTAATCCCTAAATCGTTAAGATTATTTTGTGAGTCTTGCCCACACAAGTATTCGTTGGTAACGAGACATAGCACGAAACACTTTGTGGTGTCGAACTTTATTTCATCTTCATCTTATTTTCTTGTTCACGGCAGTGAGGCTAAATATTGCTCACTGCCGCCCATTTGGTTGGTGAAACGGAACCCGATTTGGTTTCATTTTAATCCACAATTTTTAGGGAACATTTAGTGGTGCTTTGGGGCTGTGTTGGGGCTGTTTTTAAGTGAAAAATCAGAACCAAAACACAGCCACTATCCACGCAATTTCAGGGGCTGTTCGGGAGTGTGCTGGGCGCATTTCGGGTGCTAAAACAGTCCGGTTTTGTGCTGTTGTTCGGGGGCTTTTTTGGGGCTGAAATTTGGCTTAAAACAGTAGTAAAATTTCAGTGGTATTGCTGGTTCCATTTGACATTCAAAGGAGAAGGGCAAAAAAAAAAAATTTCAAGTCTGATATGTGTGCCTAAGACGTTTCTGCTGCGCGAGGAAAGCGTTTCCTACAGGATCTCCATGATCCAACTCAAAAGAATATCCATGCTAAAATATAAATATTCTCAGTATCAAATAAAGGCTCAGTGCCTATAACCAAATAACAAATTCTCTCGAGAATGACATATATATAACTGTGATCCCAAAAAAAAAATTAAGAGACACTCTACTGTTGGCACAACCTTTCTCTACTGGCAGGAAATGATGATGAAACAGTAGATGAAAAAAATTGAATGATCTACTAATTTGCTAAACCTGAAAAGTTAAAGAAATGGGTAAGCTCACGCTTAGTGCAATGGATCATAGCTTAGTGCCATGGATAAACAAGTAACAAGGCGGATCAAATAGGGCTTTCATAATATAAATAAAAACATAAAGCTGTAAATCGATATATCAAACATTTACTAGAAATCATAAATCTCATTTCTCATAAATCTCATTCTGCTCAAGAATACTCTGTAAAAATAAAGTTGTTCATTCATCTATATACACACTCGTGACAATACGACAAAGCTGGCAACGTGGGGCATCCCCACAACAATAACTGGCAACATGAGACCTCGTCTCACGGTAAATAATTTGGCACGTATAAGCACACGGAGTGCATCCTAACATAAAAATCATTTCTAAAACACATGCTCATATATCTCAAATCATGCAAGTTTCTCATTTATCACAAATCATGATTTCAACATAACTAATATTCGATCTATACTTTCATAATAAAATATAATCTTTCTAAAAATAAAATCATTTAATGCATTACCTTAAAAATTCATTTAAGAAAATATACATACTATATACTTTTGAAAACATCAATGTTACAAGCTTATCCATACACTTGGAGAGCTGACTACAGAGAAATGAACTATGCAGCAGGACCGTCCCCGCTTACGGTATCACGATCACCTAAAGAGACAAAAGAATTTACGATAAGGATCATAATTCTAACTAGAATAGATTAAATAATATGCAAGGAAAAGTGACTCGGTCGCTCTCGTAATCCTAACGAAATTTCGGCAAAGTTCTGTCTATAATACGAACATCCATTATATAACTCATAATGATTAACTTACATTCAAATTATATTCCCAACACACATCCACAATTCAAATCAACATCACTAATCCAATTCTCGGGCTCACATTATTTCCAAACACAATCTTACTCGATCATATTCTCCGATTAAATCCATCATTCACTTCCAACCATAAGGTAATCATTTATATGGTCCAAACATGTAAATTAATCATACTTTAAAGCTATTTACCGTTCCGAATTACATAACATTCATAAATCGAATACAACGATAAATTATACAAAAATTAAGATTCGGGGGTCTGTTACTACTCGGAATAGTCGGGAAATCACGGAGGAAGACTCGGGAAGTCAGCGACGACATTCTGCCCGGTGCATGGGAGCCACGCTCCTCCTTCTCTGGCCACGCGTAGGCCTCACGCGCCACTGCGTGAGACGCGTGTGAGTGCCATGCGCCGACCAAAATCTGGATTTTCCGGTGGTCGAATTTTCATCTCCCCATCATGGTTCCAATGCCGCTGACGGTTTGTCAATCGGAGTTCCAAACGGAAAATCAAGAAAAACCATTAAGAGTTTCTTACCGGGATTTCTACGAAAATAGGGAGTTCCCGGAGATGAAACCACACCAAAATAATCCTTTCGTCGAGATCTATACTTTTCCTAAAAGACCTGGTCGAAATCGATTCTGGATTGGAAGGATCGGGGCCAAAACGCTCACTTTTCTCTCTTTCTCTCGCCTGTTTACTTTCAAAAAGTTGCTGTTGGATGTGTGTGTTTGTAAAATAGGTTTTTTTAATTTTTTATATACCATAAGACAATTATCAATTGTCTCACTAAACTTGTCCCTTTATAATATTTTCAAATCTAACTTTAACAAACCTAACAATTTAGTCCTTAAATTTCTAACACCCATAATTATTAAATTAAAGTTGGGAAAAATAAATTGGGGTGTTACAGGTTTCCTAGTGTTATTTTGACTTTAAAACGTGTCCAAAATATCCTACTTATGCACGGCGTTCGAACGCACTTCAAACGCAACTCAATTGCAAAATTTCTGCCTCGAAAAGTTTGAACGCAAATATAAACGCAACTCAAACGCGGGTCGCAGTCTAGTTTTCAGGTGCAACTTAAAACGCTTGTAGCTTTCTCTTCCATTGGCCAAATCATGCGTTCTTTATATGGACATGATCGTCTTCGAGTCTACTTTCCAATGTAACTGACTTTATGTCAATTGGAGCTCTAAATATGGAATTTGCAAAAGAGTGAATATCATTTTGATATCTCTATATGATGTTGTCTAAATACTTATCCAATTGCTTCGAGATCTTCAAGACTCATTACAACTTAATTGAACATATTTTGTTACGAACATTGCTAACAAAAATGGAACTAACAAAAATCTCCCTTGGAATTCCGTGACAAAACACTACCTAATACAAAGATTACTATAAAAGACCCAAACAAAAAATGGCCAACTGTCAACCATCAAAACAGTGACTTATTATAATATGACTCGATTTAATACCTAGCCAAATAGTCTTGAAATCGATGCCACCTCCGCAAAAAATCTGCTTATCTGAAACATTCACAAACAACAATATACCGCGAAAAGCACATGGATTATAGAGAACATATAAAGCAGCGATAAAACTCATGCATGTACAAATATATAGTAGATAGCATACTCCCTCTTAATCCTAATCCCCCTAAACAAGAGATATAAAAACACAGATATACTACTACAATAACCAACTAATCCTCAAACTACTCTCCCCATTTTTGTCACGAAATGACAAGGGGTAAAAGGATGACACATGCAAGAGAATATTCAAACAAAACAGCCTTACTCAGTCAGCAAAAGCAATATATAGGAAGTAAACACTCATAGATATGCACACAAAAAATGGTATGAAATGACATGAAGCACACAATCAGTTAAATAAAAATCAATCAAAATTGACTGAAACAACATTTCAAGCAAGTACAATGATACCCAGTCTTGAAATTATATGCATCACTTTAGATTTATCTAAATACTACACACATGCATATGAGATAAACACCAAAGCATAACAAGTACTTGCGTGAAAAATAAGTGTACAATGAATCAAGACTTAAGACCTTATTTTATGAGCGGGACACAACCAAATAAATCTAATCTCTTGACACATAAGGTCCACAAAATATGTATTCAAATCCAACACCACTAGGACATGAAAATAAGTAATATTGGTTGCATGCTATAAAATTCTGCCGATGAATATAATGAGCTCATAAATATAAACTCTTTCGAGTGAAAGGTTTTTGCCCTTATCTTTTGAATTTGACCCATTGGCTCTTTTGCAATTGAGTTTCATGCAAACTGATTTTTTTACAAGGGGATAATGTTAGGTCATCTAGTCAAAGGTCACACTATTTAGTGAGTTATATATGATAGAGATTAGATTGCTAGTCCAAAAACTCATACATGCAACCAAGCCTTGATAATAATAAAAACGTGTATGCGAAGTGCAAGCACAAGATATACTAAAGGTTTTTATCACACACACTCATGCACATAGAGCATTAAAAAACATAAAAGCATATTACACATGCATAAACATATATCATTCATACCAGGATCACATGAAACAAACTTTTCATACTCTAACAAGCCAGAAAAAATATTTTTGGTCTTTTTCATTTTCTATTTTTTTATTTTTCAGTTTTAACACATAAAAAAATATAAAGACACACCATGGCTTGTCAATATCCAATGATACGTGGAGTTGTATCCCGAGTGCAGATCATACTATCGTCCATTCAAAATCAGTTGGAAAATTTATGTTTGGGTTTCCATCCTATATACCAAGGGATAAATCACAAAGACTAACAAACACACCCATATACAATTAAAAAAAATGTGCATAAATATATAACACACACACACATACAATGGGAAAATAAAATGTAACTTCTAAGAAAAGCTGCATCAAAGTGCACTCTCATTATGCATTTTAGAATCAAGGAACTCAGAGGTATATGGGAAGTCATCTTGCTTCTTCACTCAAACTCTCATAGGAATTTCTTCCACTTGAGAATTCCTAGTCAACACAACAAGTTTATCACTAAGGAATTGCGTCTGTTTAGCTAGTACATAAACTTGAGACACTAGATTTGAAGAATCAAATCTAGGTGACACACTTTTAGGCCTTCTTTTTTGTTTGTGCAACATGAAACACTTAGGCCTAATGTGTTCTGCCTTGCCACAATGATGGTAAACAGGCACAAACCTCAGATGAGAGCGGGGTTTACCCATCATATCTCTAGATAGAGGTTGGGACACAGAACGAGGAACAAATTGAGGAATCACATGACTACACTCAACATGTTTCTTACCTAAGTCATCTTTAGGAGGGTTAGACACAGCTCTAGACGATGACGCCTTGTCACAATTAGGCTCAACGCTAATCCCTAACATGCGGTCTAGTTTTTTTATTTCCACTAGAAAATACAGACAACTGGGTTCTAGCATCTTCAAGTTTAGTTTCTAAGGATTTGACCCTATAAACTGGCCTTTTATTCCTCTCCTCAAGGTCATCAATTATCACAAGGCTTTGCTCAAACTTAGCTTGAGCTTTATTCATTTCTAGCTCTACTTCCTTCAGCCTCTTATTGACATATATGTTCGTCTTTTTGATAGCTAAACTCTCATTAAATAATTCAGCATAAGCTACCTGAAGACTATCCTCATCTATAGACTATCGTGAGAGAAATCAGATCTAGCATCTTCATCACTAACAATATCCTCTCTCTCACCAGACACACTAGCAGCAAAAGCCATAAAATTGCTCTTATCTTTAGGAGACTCATCAGAAGTATAGCCACCTTCTGAATCACCAAGTAAGGCTGCCGTGACTTTTTTTCCTTTGAACTTAAGGTATGTGGGACACTCAGATCAAATATGCCCATACCCTTCACACTCATGGCATTGGATAGCATGGGGTTGTTAGGATTGATGCTCTGAGTGCCAATTCGGATCGTATTTATCTCTGATTCATAAATACGAGTAATACTTTTTTTCCATAATATTACTAATTTAAATGGTAGCACCTCTTGTCTTTTATATACGTATTCAATCTAATTTCGATTAGATTGATTAGATTGAAACTAAATCTGGTTTAGTGATATGTATATATATTAGACAAAGACCTCAGGATTTACAACGTAGTGCGCAGTTACAACATAGTTTGTAATTGACATTGGGAAGTGTCACTATAAGTTGTATATCCTTAAATTAAGTTCTTGGTCAAGATTTACTGACACAGGTCGGTTAGTAAAATCTGCCAAGACCAGTACATGTCGTATATCAGACTAGGTCCGATGGTTTATCCCAATGAACCATGAGTCTTGGGAGACTCGTATAGATGTGTAGGTGTTTATTTGATCAACACTAAACGACTCACCGAAGATTTCCTAGTAGATGGTACACCAACGTCAATAGGAATCTTCTCGAGTTGAGTAGCATAGTGATTTTCTGACTTGAGATACCACTGTGGATATATGAGTTATCCTCCACACTTAGATGGCAGTCACGTCACCGATCTATTTAGATCGGACCTTCGCCTGTTCGTTGGGTGTGGACTCATGCTAATGATATCATGTGTGTATCAAGAAATGATCCGTCAGTTCTGTGTACAGAGCATATGTAGTCCATCATGTGATTAGCAATTTGTTAAATCTATGGCCATAGTATACTTCGGAAGTGGGTTCTGAATGTTATTTAGAGATTGATAATAGATACGTCGACAAGATTATTCCTATAGAGATTTGACGTTTATATTTATATCTCTCGGATAATCCGGATACCTGTGATAAAAGGATTATACGTATGCAATGACCTCGACCTGTATGATTCAGCGAGTTTATCTGTGGTCGTCATAATTTACGGGTGGGTGAATTATGGACACGAAATTACATTTCATGACGGATATGCCTGAATCTAGAAAGTCTCACTAATGAAATTTACTCGTAGAGCACTAGAGAAACTGTTATGAATAATACTGATTATTTATAACTCGTTTAATGGTTAAAAGAAAAATACATGCAATCAGGACCTAACAGTCATTTCCAAATTAATGTGTATTTGTATTTAATACTTGATTTTATTAAATACACATTAATAAAATATCAAATTGTGATATTTGACATAAATCATTAATATATGTATTTGAGATATTTAATGTAAATATAATACATATATTTAAGATATTTTTATTTAATTATTTAATTATATAAATATTATATGATTATTATAATTAAAGTTACAAATATCTTATGGCATGATTTTCTTTTTTTTAAAGTTTGGAAATGGCATGTTGCTATTGGAACACATTTTAGTATGCTTTATGAATAGATAAATGTTATCTAAATATTTAGCAAAATGTGTACCAATTAAATTGAAACAAAAAATAAAGAATTTGATTTTTATTTTTTGTTGAAATTCGGAAACTTCATTTTTTTAATACAAAAAAAATTGTTTTGTTTATTTTTCATAATTACACAAGTTCAACAAAATATTATAAAGTGAGTTGAGAGGATTTGAAGGAAAATCAAAAAGGAGAAAGCTTAATTTTTGGAAATTTTGTAAGTATTCTTCAATTTTCTTCAAGATAGAAATTGTTTCTATTATTCTCATCTTCAATTTTGTTGCTAAGAATGAACTCTCTACTCTTAAGTTTGTAATTAAATTTGTTGGCATCTTGTTTGAGGATGTTAAGCATGTATGATTAATTTATTTGCTTATTATTGTAATTAAGCTTAATAAATTAATTAGAAAGTTAAAGTTTTCATTCTAGAGTTACTTAGCCATTCATAATTAACCTAGAATTATTCTTGATTAATTTCATGATGGTGAGACTTGATTGGTGTGGTAATTGGACGATTAAAGTGTTGAATTTTGTCAATTTAATGTAAATTGTCCAATTTGAGTAATTTGTGAAATTAGGGTTCTTACCCATTCAAATTTTGGGGCTTTTCATATATATTATATAATTTGATGTATATTCGATCTATTTCAAATTTGGGATTGATTGGATTTGATCTTGATGTGTTTTAAACAAATTGGGCCAGATTGCAATTAATATAAAATCCGGGTTGTTTTCGTAATTCTGGAAAATCTGGGTAGTTTCGGAATTCTGGAAAAGTTTCTGATTTATGTTGCAAATTGTATAAATTATTTTGGGATTGATTTGGAATCAATTAGATATGTATTTGACAATTTAAAGACCAAAATGATTAATTTACAAAGTGTAGAGGTCTCATAGCAATTAATGATAAATCTAATTTTTCAGATAAAAATTCAGTTTTTATTTATTGTGTAATTAGAATAAATTGGTTTATTTTAATTGCCCAAGGAAAATATTTATCAGAAATTGTTTCGGAGTGAAAATACGCGAAAATGGCGAAAAATGACGTTACCGGGTAACGACTGCCCAAACAGTAAACTGGGCAATGTTTGGGCAGCCCACGAACTGTCTAAATATTTTTGGGGCTGACTTGGGCAGTCCCCATGTGCATTGGTTGGTCGGTTCCGCCGGAAATGCGTTTTATGCTATTTTACGGAAAAATATTTTCGCAAAAGTTTCGCGATGTTTCTATATTATTTATGTCGTTATATGATATCGACTAAATATGTTTAGGTGAAATATGAATGAATTATTAATATTGGATATTAAATAATTTATTCTTAAGTTTAAAAAAAGTTTAAACTACGATTTCGCCCGAACATCACTTCTTCCGCTGCGCCTCCCTGATTTGACCCTAACAGGGGTTTGCTACCCCTATCCTCTCTAGACTCTCTCCTACTATGCCTACTCTCTTTAGGCTTATCCTTTCTATCCCTATCACAACCACTCTTCTTCAGCTTAAGAAATTTCTTAAACTTCTTTGAAAACATGGCTAAATCATGATCCGTTAGAGTATCATCATCATCACTTGACGAACCATGAGCAAATTCCTTCGCGATTTTCATCGCTATAGTTTTGGGCTTTTGATACCCAGGAAGTTTCTTCTCATATACATGCAGTTTACCTACGAGGTCCTCTAGCTTAAGGTGATCAAGGTCATTACTTTCCTTGATGGCGGTGATCTTAGGTAGGAACTTATCAGGTAAGGATCTAAAGATTTTCCTAACTATCCTGCTAGTAGAAATAGTCTCACCTAGGTTAAAGCTTGAGTTAACGATATCGTTAATCTCAGCATAGAATTCATCAAAGGTCTCATCATCATTCATTCTGGCGACCTCAAACCTAGTAGAAAGATCCTGAAGCATACTATCTTTAACAGATAATATGCCCTCATGCACAGTCTGCATGATGTCCCAAGCATCCTTAGATATTTCTCACATGAAAATTCTCATAAATTCAACTGAGCAAACAACACCATGAATGGCATTAATTTCCTTACTGTTCCTATTGTTAGCATCAAATTCATCATTGGTCCAAGTCATTTTATCTTTAGGGGAAGAGACCCTATCAATTATAATCACATGAGGTTTTCACCCGTACTCTACTGTCATCCAGACCCTCTCATCTAAGGACTTAAGGAACGCTCTCATGCGAACCTTCCAATGTAAATATTATGTCTCATCAAAGAATGAGGGACAATTTAAAGGTTGACTTCAAGGATCGAGTTCAGGCTCTGATACCAATTGAAAGTTCATAATTATCCAAGGTTATGACCCTATGCGGAATTTATCATAATTAACTAAGACAAATCCTAATTAATGTGTCTATGGATTAATCAAATTAACAACCACCCAATTTTAAATCTATGTAATTATAGATCAAAGCAAAATAGTTAGAAAATAATAATAATGCAGAAAATAAATATCAACCACATAATTCAACAGAAGTTATTTTGGTGACGAAGTGGAAAAATCGTGTGATTAAAAAACCACTCTAGGTATCTCGGCTACGAGCCCAAATCCACTATAAAGAGAAAAACTTACAGTGATGGTAAAAGACCTATGGTGGCAACTCCATCGACTCTAGTACCTCTAGACTATAAGAACACGAAGAACTCTTCGAGCCCATACTCACGGTTTCTTCAGAACCTCTTAAGTCTCTAAACGGATCAACTCTGCAAGCATGCCGAAACTCTGACTACCAATCTTCCTCCTTGAGAACTCTGAAGGTTTAGGAGATTGAGTTTTGATGTGTTGATGATTTAACAAAGATCAATCTCACCACAAACAAAGAAGACAAGAAAAGAAAATAAGTCTTCAAGGTGAGAACAAGAAGATTGAAAACTAAGAATGTGTTTAGGCTCAAGATAATGTATTTTCAACACTTGTGAAGTTGGCTCAATGTTTGTTTATATTGGTAGGGAAAAGGAAAAGGTTCCTTAGTGTTATTTTGGCTTAAAACCATATCCAAAATTTCCTACTCACGCATGGGTGTTCGAACGCACTTCAAACGCTACTCAAACGTAAAGTTTCTTTCGAGAAACGTCTGAACGCAAATACGAACGCAACTCGAATGCAGGTCACGGACTGGTTTTCAGTTGCAATGTGAAACACTTGTAACTTTCTCGTCCCTTGACCAAATCGTGCGTTATTTATATATAAGTGATCGTCTTCGAGTCTTCTTTTCAATAAAACTGACCTCATGTCAATTGGAGCTCTAAATATTTTGGAATATTCAAAAGAGTAAACAACGTTATGATATCTCCATATGATGTTGTCCAAATACTTTTCGAATTGCTCTGAGATTTTCAAGACTCATTACAACTCAATTGAACATGTTTTGTTACGAACATTGCCAATAAAAATAGAACTAACAAAAACCATGTGGGGGAATGCATGACCTGATTCTCTTCAATATCAAAGTGAACAAATGTGTTCTAATATGAACTTCTTCAACTATTTTAGGATAAATTCTTTGATATCACTGTTGTATAGGTAATGATGATGGTAGATACTGATGTTGATAATTGAAAGTGTGCTTTTCTGTATCCTTCGGATCTACAATGCTAATTTTCTACTTTGGGTATTCAGTAAGGGTGTTCATGGCTACTCTCAGAATGGTCCCACACGATTTTGTATTTGTAAGAGCGTCACTCATGTGGGAGTGGTTGTCGGTGCTTACTATTTTCATTCATGTGATTACTTGATCTAACATAGAATATTGAGGGTGGCATGTGTTAGGGTTGGTGCTCGGAGCTCTAATTTTCTTATGTATTTCCATGTAAATACTAATGTAACATTTTATTATGAATAAAAGAAACAGTTTCTATTATATAAATCTTTTTATATATGGTAAATAAGTAATTGACCTTAGAATGATTAGTTATGATACTGTTGCAAAAGCATCACAACTGACATTAAGTTGTATCATGACGTTGTCATTCTTAAACAGTTCATGGTCAAGGTTTACACTACTTGGTCAGTAAAGTAAACCCGTTGAGATTGGTACATGTAGTATACTTGACCATTGGATTCCAATGGTTTCTCAATGAACCATGAGTCTTGGAGACTCGTATAGACGTGTAGGTATTTATAGCGGATAAAAACTGGACGCTTCTTACGAAGATTCTTAATAGATGCTACACCAACGTCAATAAGAATCTTCTCAGGTTGAGTACCATAATGATTCTTTGACTTGAGATACCATTGTGGTTATATGAGATATCTTTCATATTTTGATGGCAGTCACGTCACCGACCTATTAAGGTCAGACCTCCGTCTGTCCGTTGGGTGTGGACTGATCCTCAGGATATCCTGTGTGTGTCAAGATAGAATCTGTCAGCTCTGTGTATAGAGTATAGGTATTCAATATGGAATTAGCAATGTGTTAAATCCATGGGCTCGTGGTACACTGTAGAAGCGAGTTCTAAGTGTTATTAAGAGATTTCTAATACAAACGTCGACGTGATTATATCTATAGAGATTTGACATTTATATCTATATCTCTGGAATAATCTGGATACCTGTGACGGATGGATTATACATATGCAATGACCTCAACCTGTATGGTTCAATGAGTTTATCTGTGTTCGTCATAATTTACGGGTGGATAGATTATGGACACGAAATTGGATTTCGTGACAGATGTATCTGAAGACATGATATGATTATGCCTTTAAATTTAATATTTAATCTAATCTTTACTCTATGCATGCATGTGTTTATTTAATTTGATTAAATAATTAAATAGCATCTTTTGCAGAAAATCCTTATTTGTAAATAAGGTTTTATATTTAATATGTATTTGATGCATGTTACTTGGTCCGTCTTGTCTATACCGCTTATGGATAAATAATCTACGACTATATTTGAGAACATTCCAAAGATGTAAGGATATAGCCGGTAGTAATTTATCTGTACCATATATATTTTTGATATTAGGTAAATTCAAGCGAAAGAGAAATCCTGAACGTGCCAAAGCTGTCAGGGTTACGCAAGTATGTTAAATTTATCATTGACAAGTTTCCTCGATACGTCTCCTTGTGCACGTGCCAAAGCTGTCATAAAGAGAAATGATCAAGACCGGAACCCATGAGTCACTGGTGAGTGATTGATAGTTAGTTGTCTACCTAATGAGTATACGTTAGCGAGAACGTGCCAAAGTTGTGAGCTGCAATATATTCATGGGGTCCATTTTTCACTATTGTATTTAATTTGATTATTGTTTTTTATGTACTTTGTTTGGGGATTACAATTTTTAATGAAATAGTGGAGAGACATTTTTAGATTAAAAATACATGATCTATTTAATGCTTTTGATATTATATGAAACTGTTTTATCTGCTAACCGTTTATTCGCTATATATTTGATAGATCTGCGATGGCGGCTCCATCGAACAACCCCTTTACTCATATGCGTGATACGAATAAGCTCAAGGGCACTGAGAACTTTGTAGACTAGGATATGGATTTGAGGATTGTCCTCGGATCCGAGAAGCTGTGATATATTTTGGAAGGTCCATTACCTCTTGTTATATCTGAAGATGCATCACCAGAAGAGATTGAGACTTTCCAGAAATGGAAAGATGATGATTTAAGCGTTAAATCTTTTATTCTCAGTTCTTTGTCTTCTGAACTGAAGAGGCAATACTTTGAGATGCATGATGCTTATTGCATGATGACACAACTTTGAGAATCGTTCATGAACCAAGAAAATGTCGTGGTTCATAGAGTAGCAATGGAACTGTTCCATTCTAAACTTGACGAGGGACAGGTTGTGAGCACACATGTGCTTCATTTGATTGATTTGATCGAGCAATTGAGGCCCAATGGTTTCCCTCTCAATAATACTCTAGGACGGAATGTCATACTCAGTTCGCTCCCGGTGTCGTATCGTCAGTTTTTCATGTACTTCAACATGAATGGGATTCACTACACTTACCATGAGTTGTAGAGGATGCTTCTTACAGTGGAGGAGGATTTGAAGAAGGGAGTGTTGACTCGCCTTCCTAAACCCACTTCACTTTCCGCTTCTTCCCACTCCAAGTCGAAGGGGAAGAAGACGAAGGGAAAGAATAATAAAGGTTTCAATGTTCCTCCGCATGCTAAGGTAGCAAAGCCCAAGAGAGCTTTTGAAGATAAATGCCATCACTGTCAGAAGGTCGGGCACTGGAAGAGGAACTGTCTTGACTACCTTGACCAGATCAGAAAGGAAAGAGCATCGACATCAGGTACTTTTATTTTTCCCGTTACAGATATCTCATTAGCTTGTGAAGCTGTCATATCTTGATGGATTTTAGATTCTGCTTGTCTTGTTCACATTTACAATTCGTCCCAGGTGCTGAAGGAAAGTAGATAGGTGAAATATGGAGAGATACAATTACGATTCGGAAGTGGTGACTCTCTAGATGCAATTGCAGTGGGCTTATGCGAGATTCCCTTACCCAGTGGGAGACATTTGCTGAATGACTGCTATGTTCTACCGAGATGCTCAGCAAATATTATATCACTGTTTGTATTAGATACATAGGGATATTTTGAATAATGAAATTAATAAAGATAAATTACCTGAAATAAATAATACTGAACTTTGGCATATGAGGTTAGGTCATATAGGCGTGAAACGCCTAACCCAGTTGGTTAGGAATGGTTTGATTCCGGATCTCACCATTGAACCTTATCCAGCATATGAATCTTGTATTCGGGGTAAAATGACCAAAGCCCCATTTTTGGGTGTTGGACACAGAGCCACCGACTTATTGGAACTAATACATTCGGATGTATGTGGTCTCATGAGTCAGACTGAAAACAGTGGGTTTTCATACTTCATTACCTTTACCGATGATGTGTCACGGTACGATTATGTTTATTTGATGCAACATAAATCGAAAACCTTTGAAAAGTTCAAAGAATTCTGAAACGAAGTAGAAAAATAAACTGGACAATATATTAAATGCCTTCGATCTGATCGAGGCGGTGAATATATGAGTGAAGAGTTCACTGATTATTTAAAAGAGAATGAGATTCTTGCTCAATATACTCCTTATGGTACTCCATAACATAATGGAGTGAAAAAGAGGAGAAATTATATATTATTGGATATGGTCTGATCTATGTTGAGTTTTACATATTTGCCATATTTCTTATGGGGTTATGCTCTTTTAACTGCCGCACATCATTTGAATAAGATTCCTTCCAAAGTTATTCTTACGACTCCGTATGAGATATGGACCGGTTGGAAACCGATTCTTAATTATATTAAGGTTTGGGGCTGTCCTGCATACGTCAGGGTGGCTCAGCAGAATAAGCTTTTGCCTCCAGGGTAAAACTTTAGGTTTGTTGGATATCCTTTAAATACGAAAGGATATTTGTTCTATGATACCGAGCATCGAAATGTGTTCGTAGCTTGCTTCGGAACCTGAAGTTCAAATAGATGAAGAACCTTCGA
>SKCR01007146.1:0-24624 GCA_019454045.1 Zanthoxylum bungeanum
AGGTCTTCCTTTGCGAGGGGTGAGTGCGGCCTTAAATCATTTCCCGGTTCACACCGGGTGGCGACTCCATTACTCTCTGGTTTAGTCCCCCGTGGGCTACTCCGTACTCCCAACTAGGCCTTGAGTCTAGAACAGCATGCGTCGCCTAGTTTCTGTGTCCTAGAGTCTGGCGACTCCACTGGGGATAGAGAATCGGCCCCGAAATAATGTCTTGTAATGTTTGTGATTTGTGCTTTAATTAACCATGTTTACTGTGGGTTTATGGAATTTAATCAAAGGCATTGCTAGGGCTAGGTGATGGTTTGGTGTCTTCCTTCATTCACTACCTTTTTATAAGGAAAAGCTGTGAAGGCACCTAGATAATCATTTTCCTAGGGGGTGGTTGGTGTCTTCCTTCATTCACTACCTTTTTATAAGGAAAAGCTGTGAAGGCATCTAGATAATCATCTCATGTGATAGACTAATTTGGAGGACTCGTTGTTTATTCCTGTCACCAAGCGATAAGAGCCTAAGGGGCTAGGGTACGTAAGAGAGCCTCGCTCCACCTTCCCTATGGGGAATCTACAACGGGAAGTCCATTTGATAGTTAGTCACATACCTTAACTTGTTGACATATAAGGTGCACCCACTTGGTCATTTGAACCCTTGAGTGGGGAGTCCTAGTTGTGGGTAATCCTTTGTCAATAAGGGCCTTTGTTTACATTCCTAAAACCTACACATAAACCTAGTTTTATGACTCTTAGAAATTATTTACTATTGCTTGTGTTTTGGACCATTAATCATTTGGATTCAGTTGGACTGATTGTCAATAAATGTTTGGGCCATTTAAACAGAGACAAGTTCATGTCCTTCGACCATTGGGCCAAAAGCTTCTAAAATGTCAACGGGCCATTCTGTGTTTGGGCTTCTTATTATTTGGAGTTATTTAGTTATATTATTGCAAAATGTAAACTTGTTGGGCCTTTTCAACTGGGACAAGTTTGCACTGCTCAATAGTATGATTGAATACTTTGAAAAGATAATAAGCTGATTTGTATATGTATTGCACACATCTTATACACCTCACGCATACATGCATCATGCTAACCCTTATGTTTCCAAAGCCATCATAGATACCTGTTGGGTTAGGGAAGAGAAAAGACTCACCAAGAAGCCAGTAGCAAGAATGAGTGAATCTGTCAATGAGGGATCCCGGATGGATCAGATTGAGGCAAATCTCACCAGAATGACAGAAGAGTTGCAAGCACTTACTGCTGCCATGTCAAATATGGCTGCACCCCGGGCTGGGGGAAGTTCTGAGAATGAGAGGCGTGAAGAGCCTCAGAACAGGGTACTGATGATGCTCCAATATTTGATGATGATATGGCCGAATATGCTGCTGGGAAGATGGCTGGGAATCAGGCAGAAATACAGAAACTTCGTGACCAGATGGAGTCTGTTACCCGTAAACTGAAGGGGAAACATGAAGACTTGTTGGATTATGATTCCATGACCTTTGAGGAACAGTTGCCTGCTCAGTTCAAGATGCCGGATATGGCCAAGTTCAATGGAAATGGGGATCCGAGGGTCCATCTCCGCCAGTACGTTTCAGTCATGAGTTCAGTGGGTTTGTCGAAGCGTCAGGTGCAGAAAATGTTTGGCATGTCACTCGAGGGAGCTCATGTTGTATGGTACCACAGTCTTGAGAAGAAAGTGAAGGAAGACTGGAGGGAGTTAGCTGATGCCTTCCTGAAGCAATATGTTTCGGACTTGGAGATTGATTTGTCACTCCGAGATTTAGAGAACACTAAACAGAAGCCAGAAGAGAACTTCAAGGAGTATGTAGACCGCTGGAGGAGCCAGCTTTTAAAGATGCAGACTCGGCCCTCAGAGAATGACCAGATAAAGATGATCATCAAGGGCACTAAGCCCTCAATCTATGGCAAGCTAAGGAGGATGACCTCCATGATTACGGATTTCCGACAGTTGAGGGAGACTGTTATGGATATTGAAGAAGAGGAAGCCGAGAATCGAAAGTTCTATAGCCTGAATAGAAGAACTGTTGGAGGACCGTCGGGGATCAAGCCTGTTTCTGCTGAGGTTCCTGCAGTTAAGAATAGACATTTTTCCAACTTGAGTAGGCCCCTGTCAAAAGTTCTTGAAAAGTTGATAAAGCAAGGATTCCTGAAACCATTGGAACCAAAACCACTTCCACATCCTCCACCACCACATCTTAACTTAAACAAACTAATACTGCCACTTCCACCAACAGAAAGGACATGACACCGATAATTATGCCCGACTCCGCCATGAAATCCAAGACCTGATAGACTCCAAGAAAATACCTGACCCATAAACAGAACAGCCAAACACTCACCGTAACCCTCTACCCAATTATCACTCTGTTCCCCCACCTACTTACATGATCAACTCTGGCCTGCCAGAAGACCTTGTCCTGCAAACCTTTGACCAAACAGCCTTTTGCCTTGGTATTTGGGACAGTAATAGTGAAGATGAGGCAGAACAAGAAGGATTTCTGGGAAAATTTCTCAAGCAGTGATGAGGAAGAAGTAAAAGGTATGACTCGGAGTGGGCGTTTTTACATGATACAGTTGAAAAGGGGAAAGAAGTCCTGGAAGAAGGCCGAGAAGTGACTGAGAATGCTGAGAATACTGAAGATGACATAGTACTGCGGCAATTAAAGAAAACTCGAGCACAAGTCACCATTTGGGAATTATTGTGTGCATATGGAGAACACAGGCGGGCTATGGTAGAAGCTTTGAGCAAAATTGTGGTACCAGAAGATGCCAATCCGGTTATTTTTGTGGGATCAGTACAGAGAGAGGCTCTACAAATAACCTTCTCTGATGAAGAACTCCCAGCTGAAGGGAGAAATCACAACAGGCCTTTATTCATCTGAGCTGAAGTCAGGGGCAAGAAAACATCCTGTGTAATGGTGGATGACGGCTCGCCCATAAATGTTTGTCCATTGAGATTCCTAGCGAGGCTGGGTATGAAGAAGGCAGATCTAAATCCCTCCAACATGACTATCAAAGCCTATGATGATAGCAAACGAGGAGTCGAGGGGACTTTTGCTGCAATAGTCAAGGTTGGCCCGGTGGAAGATGAGGTGGAGTTTACTGTACTGGACATCCCAGCTACTTTTGCCTTACTGCTGGGAAGACCTTGGTTCCATAAGCTTGGGGGCGTGCCCTCTACTTTACACCAGATGATCAAGTTCCCACACGAGGGGAAAATTGTCATCATTCAAGCCGAGGTAGATAATGCAGTAGCCGCTTTGGAAATACAACCTCTCACAAGGTTCCAAGTGTCGGCGACTTTCGAGGAATGGGTGGACCCCAAGGTAGCGAAGATTATGGAGAAGATGAAATTTGAACCAGGTAAAGGTTCCTCATTGCCCAACTTTAAGGGGCAGAATACTCGAAGGGGTTTGGGGTACTGATCTGATGAAGATAAGCCGAAGGCCAAGAAGAAAGGCTTAAAACTAATAGACTGTTTTGTGAAGGCCTCAGGATACCAAGGGGAGCCTGAACCAGTAGAAGTCAATGGGGTAGTGGTGCCTGGATTTGAGATTTTCCAGGACGTGTTGGGAAAGAAGCTGATAATAGAAGAAGCTGCAAAGAAGGAAGAAGAAAAATGGGAGGAAGAGTTGATGATACTGGAGAGCCTGACCCTTGAAGAGAATGTGGAAACCAAGGAAGACCCAGCTCTGGGAGATGAAGCATCTGTGGAAGATGAGGATGTTTATCTCTCTGATTTATTTGAATGTATTCCCACTTCTGCTTGCAATAAAGACGTTCCTTTCGCTTACTTGTCTGAGTCTCCCAATTTACATGACTTGAGCATATTTGACATCAACTCCACCAAAACAAACACATTCAACTTTGGTACGACTGAGAGTCCCAAGGAAATCTTGATTGCAAGTGAGGTCACTTCCGAAGAAAGAGAAAAAATTAGAAGAAGTGCTGGTCAAGTATGCCAAAGTATTTGCTTGGTCCTATGAGGACATGCCTGGGGTAGTAGATAGAAGCATCGCCCATTATGCAATTCCAACTTATCCGAATATGAAGCCAGTAAAACAGAAACTCCGACGGATGAGACCAGAATGGGCTGAGAAAGTCAGAGAAGAAGTCAAGAAACAGATAGACGTGGGGTTTCTGGAAGTAGTAAAGTATCCAGAATGGTTGGCAAACATCGTGCCTGTGCCGAAGATGTTAGACAGTAATGACCCATAGCGTCACTATTTTGTAAATGATAGTGTATTATTGTACAAAATTAACTATGTAGTAATGAAATTGCCTTTTACCGTTTTGTAATTTATTTACTTTGATATATAAATGGTAAAAGTCCCTATGATTAGTTCCGGATTGTGATGATATGAGACGGTATCAATCCGTAAAGGTTTAATCATTAAATATCCCTAGTCGTAGTATTATCGAGATTGGACATCGATAATGCGGAATAGACTAGTACTGCACTTGTGCATGTTGTGAGGGCACAACGGCATAGTTCTCATATATTTAAGTATTGGATACTTATGCAAGTGCGGTAGGAGGTTGTGTTTTACCGATGGTACGGAAAACAGCTTCGCTCTGGATAGACCCCGCGGAGTCCCATTGGTAGTATGTCTGCGTGTCTATGGGAGTCCGCTTCAGGGTAGGTGCATATGATCTTAACCTGAGATTTGCATCGCTAGTACTTACGACAATCGGTAAAATTTAGTTTTGGTGGTCCAGGGCTTTAACGGGTTCTGTGTATACCTCTTCTGGGTTTATCGAGAATCGTAGTGTACTGGGTGTGATGTCAAGATGGAAGTATCACTTCAGACATATGGAGATGATGATCGCGAGGGATACAGAACTAGTACTCTATAATGGTTGCAACCATCGGGATAATATGACTAGGTCAGGATATCCGATTCAAAGAGACTGGTTGCTTGATGTCCGATATGTGTATCGTACGGGGCAGACACATATCCAGCCCCAGGCCTTACATGTGATCATCAGATACTGGTTCGATATACACTATACTACGGTATACTACGCCTGTTATAGATCTAATATTCCAGTAAGAATATTTCTAGAGAATTGGGTAGGCATGGCGTTTTGCTAGAAGCTAACCTTGTCTTGTAAATCGGTAAAAACGTAGTACTTGGTACGTACGTGTTCGAATAGTTCGACAACTGGATTTACTGCCAACATATCTAGAGGTCTCTTGGGTCGCTTCCCGAAGATTCACCGATGACGTATGATTCAAACTCGATTAATCTTGGATTAATTACGGAGAGACTTTATCTTGGATAAAGTACTATAAAAAGAGAGAGAACGGTTAATTTAGAATTAATCGTAAAATTATTATATTCGATATAATAATCGGAATTCGATTTCGACGCGAAATTAAATTAGATTTTAATTCGGGCAAACGAGTTAATTTAGAATTAATTCGTTAGCGACGTAAATAATAATTTCGCTAGGCGCAATTATTTATTTAAATTCGATTTAATTAACGTCGCGACGTAAGTTCGGTATTTCGGAAATATCGGACCCGAACGCGTGAGTGCACGTGGGCCCACTTTCATTTGGAAACGTGTAGGGCCCACATGACACATGTCATTATTTGCATTATTTAATTGTTGATGTATTGCATGAAGATAGTGTACAAAGCACTCAAGGGTAATGCATGGAAATTGAGTGTTAGACACTCTAAGCCTTTGCATGGTATGTGTCATAAGTATATTATTATTTAATAATTATTATGACATAAATATAAATTGATTTTTGAGACAAAAATCACATCTTCTTTCTCTCTCAAATTACCGAAACAGTGGGCATTGTTTTGGCTCTCCAATTCTTCATTTGTTTTGTGGCAAGACAAGAAGAAAGTGTACAAGTTTGGAACTCTAATGCACAACTTTGGCTAGCAACATCAAGGGATCATACAATGTGTTATGGGAAACTCATCTTAGAGCTTGGAAGGATCAAATATAGCTTGGAGCTTCTCTTTTCTGCTTGGCCGAATCCTTCACTGCACAAAGGAGCAAGTTTTGTTTCATCAAACGCATCCACATTCCGTTGTTGTGAGTATTGATTCCGCCATACTTCAATATAGTTCATTCTTTTATATATATTTTGCTTGTGCTTTTGATCTTGGGACATGGATTAGACTTTCCAACAATGGTATCATTGAGCTTAAAAAGCATGCAAATATATTAGGATGTTATTTGGGGAAAATTGTTTGAAGCATGATTTGATGAGTTTGCTTGATTAAATATGCTTAGATGTATGTTAAATAGATTATACATCATCAATTTCATGGAAAATTAATTGGATTAATTTTTCCAACCCAAATGAGGCTTGGCCGATTACATGCAAGCATGTGGACTAGATGATTTTTTAATTTTAAGACATTGGATGACTTGAAATAATATGGAGATGATGATTTGTAACTCGATTGGATTGAAAACGAAATCGGAACCATTTTAATCACCTTGGCCGAATGCTTGATGAAGATTAGGGACTTGATTTTTTGATTAAATAATGTTGGACATGTATTTAAGATAAAAATTTGATTAATAGATTAATTTGATATTTTGGGAATATTGATTTAAAGGATTAATCATGAAATACACTTTAATTATTAAGTTATAAAATTTGGAATTTTAAAATTTGGTTAATTGGGCTTAAATTGGAATTGGGCCTAAAACTATATATTTGGTCATAAATGGGCTTGGTTGGGCCAAGTAGATTTGGACCATTTGGATTGGATCCAAAATGGGCCTAAATCACACCATTTAAGTCCAAATGTAATAAATGGGCTTTTATGTTTAATTGGGCCTTATGGGCTTGATATTGATTTTATGGCAAATGAGGGTGATTCCTTATTGGGCTTGGAAATTGGGTTTGACCCACATTGACCAAGGCCCAAGCCTAATGAAATCAATAGAAAGCCCATCGGAATTTAATTAAACGGACATTAGATGTTAGTTGGGCTTTGAGACCCAATAGAACTAGATTTGGAATCTAAGTTATAAAAGCACAATAAAAGTGTAAATATTTAATTTAGAATTAATAATAGGATTAGTATTGAATACGACTTAAATTGGATTTAACGAGTAGTTCGATATAATTCGTGAATTCATACCATATGTATTTATTCTCAAAACGAGTTGGACTCGCGCAAATGCAAACAATTGTTTGAACATTGTATTGTCACCTAATTAAAGACTAATTAATTGGATTTGATTGGTTGTATAACATGCCTTGAATGAATGAATGGATGTGGATGTGTTGTATGAATAGTGTATATCGGATGGATATTAGAAGGGAAGGGTAATTTTAGAAATTATTGTAAATTTAGAATTTATAAATTGGACCTGCGTGTCCAGCCTTATCTCTTTATCTCTTTGTATTCTCTTCTCACCTAATTCCCCTCAATGTAAATGAGGTTTCTCTTATTGTATTATGTAATTGGGTAGAAGTAGAATAGTGCTAGCGGGGAGAGGAAAGGGAGTGAGTGATTGTTCTAGGAACAAGTTGTTTATATATCCATCCGCATATCACTATTACTTTACTTTACGCGCTTTATGATGTTTTAGAAGCATGCTTAAGGGTGTATGATGATGAGACCTAACAAAGATAAATTAATTGGTTGCCAATTACGCGAAAAATCCCTCAAACAATATTAAGCGATTTTCCTTCCGTTGAATGATTCTTTCTCAAGATCCGAAATTGGCATTGGTTTGTTGGCCAAAGTCAAGACCTTTGTCAATTGAGGATGTGTTTGAATCATGAGAGTTTTGTTCCACATCGGTGTCCTGTCCAAGTTGTGATTTGTTGGCCAAAGTCAAGATCACTTCTTGTCCATCGACATTGATTACGAAACTTTCCTTGTCAATGGGTCCCGCTTAACTGGAATCATTAGGTTTGTTGTGCCAAAGCCAAGGCTTAGTTGATTCAAAGGAAATGGTTGGTTAGGAAAATGTATTGGATACATTGACGTATGTATTAGATATATATGTTTCAGACTTGGATGTCCACCTACCGGATCTAGGAATTGGATGGGATCCAATTGATCTTCGAGATCTACCTAGTTAAATATCATACAACTTGTTGGCCAAAGTCAAGGTTGTGTGTTATTTAACGGGATCCTAGCCCACTAGGAAATTGGATTTCCCGAGTACTCAACAGAGGGTTAGAGACTTGTAGAAAATAGTGGGAGGCTAGTATTGAGTTTGCAATTTCATTCAGATACTTAGCTTTACGCGCTTACAAAATTATTTCGTCAATTTTTTAACATTAGTTGGACTAATAAAATGTTATTTTTCTTGTAACAGTTTGACTGTACCCATATTATCGTTAACTAGATAGTTGGACTATCGTAGTTAAGATGGCAAGCAAGGTAAATGTCCGAGACATCAACATGGGTGACAATGTCTTTAAGGGGACAAACTTCGCTGATTGGGAAATGAACCTAAGGATAGTCCTTGGGGCGGAGAGGATACTGTATACGATACAAAGACCTCTCGGGCCTAAGCCCACTGAGCCACTTGAGCTGGAGTTATGGAAAACTCACAGTGATGATTGTGACACGGCTCAGTCGATCATGCTTGCTTCAATGACTCAACACTTTCGTCGCCAAAATAGGGACTTGGATCCTTATAATATGATGGCAAGATTGCAAGATCTTCACCGCACTAATAAGCGGATGGCGAGGTACGAGTTAGTGAAGAAAATCTTTCGCTCCCGTATGACTGATGGTAGTTCTGTTGAGGTCCATGGGACTCAATGATAGCCGATATTGATGAACTGGCTAATATGGGTATAGTCTTGGAGTCTGAGCTGGCTATAGATGTACTTCTACAGTCACTACCCGATACTTGGAAACAGATTGTCATCAACTACAAACTGATGAATTCGGATGACACTCTTGGAGAGTTATTGTCGATTCTCAAGGAGTCAGAGAAAGAACTTCTGAAAGGCAACAAGCGCGAGGCGCACTTTGCAACAACATCTCAAACGCCGAAAGCTGGGCTCAAGGCAACTGGGGGTGTTAAGAAGAAAAAGCATAAGAACAAAGGCAAGGCCAAGTCAACAAAGGCTTCTGGGAAGCCAAGGGACAAGTCTCAAGATGTTTGCCTGAAATGCGGCAAGAGAGGTCACTGGAAGCGTGACTGCCGCATGAACAAGGGACATAAGGAGGACATACAGGCGGGCAAGGCTCCGGCCTCAGGTATGTTTGTTATTGAGATAAATATGACTACTTCTAGTCTTAATAAAAATTGGATTTTGATTCTGGTTGTGGTTCTCATATTTGTACTGATGTGCAGGATCTGCATGATAGCAGGAGACTGGCTTCGGGGGAGGTAGATCTACGAGTTGGAAATGGAACTTCTGTTGCTGTTTTGGCCGTAGGCACTTTTGTTTTGGAACTGCCCTCGGGGCATGTACTTAAACTAAATGACTGTTATTTCGTTCCTAGTTTAACTAGGAATATTATTTCTGTATCTTTGTTAACCCAGTATGGGTACACTTTTGTATTTAAAAACACCAGGTGTATTTATATATGAATGATGCAGAAATTTGCAGTGCTGATGCAAATAATGGTCTTTATATTTTGAATATAAATAAATCTCCAAAATGTAAATAACAAACAAAAGGCTCAAAATGAGTAATCCACAAGAAGAAACTTATTGTGGCATTGTCGTCTGGGACACATAAACAATACGCATATCCACACTTTCGAAGAGTACTTGGACGGAATCCAAATTCAAACAAAAGGCCTAAATCACCTTAAAATCCACTGAACTGTTCAAATAGCCAGGCTAGAGGTGGATATCGATAAACCGACACACATATTCGGTGTCTTTTCAGAAAGATCAGTGACTGCGACGGATAACATTAAAGATTAATCCGAGATTCCACATATGAAGATGTGCGAGATCTGTTATAGCAAAATGACCGAATACTCGACCTGAGGGTAAGTGGAAAACCATGAAGCATGAATCCTGTTTGTTGCGCAATATGGAACTGATTAGTGACGCTGCAAGCATGAACTGTTAGCTGTTCGTAAGCTGTTAGTCGGTGGATGCTATCCAGCTCATGCGATGATGGATACTCGTCAGTGTAGTTGGTATCTGAATGATGCACAAGTCGGAAAACTTTTGAGAAATTCAAAGAGTTTCGACACGAAGTTGAAAAACAAACAGACAATAGTATTAAAACATTACGGTCGGACCGTGGTGGCGAATACTTAAGTAATGAGTTTCTAGATTACTGAAAGAATATGGTATTCTTTCACAATGGACTCCTCCTGGAACACCACAATTATGGTGTGTCTGAACGGAGAAACCGTACCTTGCTTGACATGGTAAGGTCGATGATGAGTCGCACTGAGCTGCCTATATCCTTCTGGGGACATGCATTAGAAAGTGCAATTCTTATTTTGAATAGGGTTCCGTCAAAGTCTGTTGATCAGACTCCGTATGAGATATGGACAGGAAAGAAACCAGGTTTCTCATTCCTGAAGATTTGGGGTTTGCTGGGCATACGTCAAACGTTTGGAAGGTACCAAACTTGAACCCAAATCAGATAAATGCCTATTTGTTGGATATCCTAAGGAAACCAAAGGATATTACTTCTATAACCCAGAGAGAACAAGTATTTGGTTGCTCTACATGCGGTTTCCTTGAGAAGGAATTCCTAAATGCAGTAGTGTTTAGTAGGAGGAAGTAGTAGAACTCGATGAAAGTCGTAGTGATACTGTTCCTGGCAATGAATCGAGAACGGAACATGAACAGTCCAACCAGGATGAGAATGAACCACAATCTTCAATTACACAAGGACTGCGTAGGTCGGAGAGAGTCAGGGTAATACCTGAGAGGTTATGGATTCCTGATCTCACCTCATGTAGATATTAATCTTATTGAGGATACTGAACCGGCTACGTATGAGGAAGCGATACAAGGTATCGAATCCACTTATGGCAAGAGGCCATGAAGGCCCGAAATGGATTCCATGTATACCAACCAGTTTGGACGCTGGTTGATGCACCAGAAGGCGTAAAGCCTATTGGATGCAAATGGGTCTTCAAGAAGAAGACAGACATGGATGGCAACGTACAAATGTACAAAGCTAGGCTCGTAGCGAAGGGGTATCGTCAACAACTTGGAGTTGATTATGACGAACTTCTCACCTGTTGCCATGATTAAATCCATTCGGATAATGCTTGCAATAGCTGCATATTACGATTACGAAATATGGCAGATGGACGTTAAAACCGCTTTCCTTAACGGAAACCTGTTGGAGGATGTTTATATGCAAACAACCTGACGGTTTTTATCGCACCAAGACTTGCAAACAAGGTTTGTAGTTAAATCGGTCCATTTATGGATGAAGCAAGCATCGAGGTCATGGAACCAACGTTTTGATGAGGTCATAAAAGAATATGATTTCATTCAAAACATAGATGATCCTTGTGTATATAAGAAGGTTAGTGGGAGTGCACTGACTTTTATTGTCCTTTATGTCGACGATGTATTGCTTATAGGCAATGACATTCCCATGTTAACGTCGGTGAAAGCTTGGCTTTCATTGAAATTCTCCATGAAAGATCTGGGAGAAGCAGCTTTTATTCTAGGAATAAAGATCTACCGGGATAGATCTAGAAGGCTACTTGGACTCTCCCAGAGTTCATATATTGATAAAGTGTTGAAGAGATTCAACATGGATCAGTCCAAGAAGGGACTGTTGCCACATCACATGGCGTCTTTCTATCTAGGGACATGTGTCCTAAAACACAAGATGAGAGAGACAACATGAGTCGAACTCCGTTCTCCTCGGCAGTCGGATCGATCATGTATGCCATGATATGTACACGACCTGATGTGTCCTATGCTTTGAGCATGTGCAGTCGATATCAGGCCGATCCAGGACATGATCACTGGATGGCGGTTAAGAATATCCTTAGGTATCTTAAAAGAACTACGGATGTTTTCTTAATCTATGGAGATGGAGAACTTGAGGTATCTGGGTTATACCGATGCAAGTTTCCAAACCGACAGAGACGACTTCAAGTCGCAAACCGGGTACATATTTTGCTTGAATAACGGAGCAGTGAGCTGGAAATGGAAATCTTCCAAGCAAGATACTGTTGCCGATTCACGACTGAAGCGGAGTACATTGCAGTAGCTGAAGCAGCAAAAGAGGCAGTTTGGATCCGTAAATTCCTAATTGGGATTAGGAGTAGTTCCGTTTAGCAGCTGAGCCCGTTCCATTGTATTGCGACAATAGCGGGGCTATAGCACAGGCTAAGGAACCAAGGTCTCATCAACGATCCAAACATGTTCTTCGACGATTCCATCTGATTCGAGAGATCATACATCGTGGCGATGTGAAGATCGAGAAGATCGCATCAGAGGATAATATTGCAGATCCGCTGAAAGGCTATTCCTCGGGGGAAAAGTTTGAGCGACATGTACATAGTTCAGGTATTAGATGCTTGAGTGACTGGCTATAGGCCAAGTGGGAGATTGTTAGACAGTAATGACCCATAGCGTCACTATTTTGTAAATGATAGTGTATTATTGTACAAAATTAACTATGTAGTAATGAAATTGCCTTTTACCGTTTTGTAATTTATTTACTTTGATATATAAATGGTTAAAAGTCCCTATGATTAGTTCCGGATTGTGATGATATGAGACGGTATCAATCCGTAAAGGTTTAATCATTAAATATCCCTAGTCGTAGTATTATCGAGATTGGACATCGATAATGCGGAATAGACTAGTACTGCACTTGTGCATGTTGTGAGGGCACAACGGCATAGTTCTCATATATTTAAGTATTGGATACTTATGCAAGTGCGGTAGGAGGGTTTAGTTGTTGTGTTTTACCGATGGTACGGAAAACAGCTTCGCTCTGGATAGACCCCGCGGAGTCCCATTGGTAGTATGTCTGCGTGTCTATGGGAGTCCGCTTCAGGGTAGGTGCATATGATCTTAACCTGAGATTTTGCATCGCTAGTACTTACGACAATCGGTAAAATTTAGTTTTGGTGGTCCAGGGCTTTAACGGGTTCTGTGTATACCTCTTCTGGGTTATCGAGAATCGTAGTGTACTGGGGTGTGATGTCAAGATGGAAGTATCACTTCAGACATATGGAGATGATGATCGCGAGGGATACAGAACTAGTACTCTATAATGGTTGCAACCATCAGGATAATATGACTAGGTCAGGATTATCCAATTCAAAGAGACTGGTTGCTTGATGTCCGATATGTGTATCGTACGGGGCAGACACATATCCAGCCCCAGGCCTTACATGTGATCATAAGATACTGTTCGATATACACTATACTACGGTATACTACGCCTGTTATAGATCTAATATTCCAGTAAGAATATTTCTAGAGAATTGGGTAGGCATGGCGTTTTGCTAGAAGCTAACCTTGTCTTGTAAATCGGTAAAAACGTAGTACTTGGTACGTACGTGTTCGAATAGTTCGACAACCGGATTTACTGCCAACATATCTAGAGGTCTCTTGGGTCGCTTCCTGAAGATTCACCGATGACGTATGATTCAAACTCGATTAATCTTGGATTAATTACGGAGAGACTTTATCTTGGATAAAGTACTATAAAAAGATAGAGAACGATTAATTTAGAATTAATCGTAAAATTATTATATTCGATATAATAATCGGAATTCGATTTCGACGCGAAATTAAAAATTAGATTTAATTCGGGCAAACGAGTTAATTTAGAATTAATTCGTTAGCGACGTAAATAATAATTTCGCTAGGCGCAATTATTTATTTAAATTCGATTTAATTAACGTCGCGACGTAAGTTCGGTATTTCGGAAATATCGGACCCGAACGCGTGAGTGCACGTGGGCCCACTTTCATTTGGAAACGTGTAGGGCCCACATGACACATGTCATTATTTGCATTATTAATTGTTGATGTATTGCATGAAGATAGTGTACAAAGCACTCAAGGTAATGCATGGAAATTGAGTGTTAGACACTCTAAGCCTTTGCATGGTTGTGTCATAAGTATATTATTATTTAATAATTATATGACATAAATATAAATTGATTTTTGAGACAAAAATCACATCTTCTTTCCTCTCTCAAATTACCGAAACAGTGGGCATTGTTTTAGCTCTCCAATTCTTCATTTTTTTTGTGGCAAGACAAGAAGAAAGTGTACAAGTTTGGAACTCTAATGCACCTTTGGCTAGCAACATCAAGGGATCATACAAGGTGTTATGGGAAACTCATCTTAGAGCTTGGAAGGATCAAATATAGCTTGGAGCTTCTCTTTTCTGCTTGGCCGAATCCTTCATTGCACAAATGAGCAAGTTTTGTTTCATCAACCATCCACATTTCGTTGTTGTGAGTATTGATTCCGCCATACTTCAATATAGTTCATTCTTTTATATATATTTGCTGTGCTTTTGATCTTGGGACATGGATAGACTTTCCAACGAAGAAAGATGGCAAAGTCAGAATGTGTGTTGATTACAGAGATCTTAACAAGCATGTCCAAAGATGACTTCCTTTGCCACATATAATGTACTGTTGATAGTGCAGCCTTATCTGCCATGTATTCATTTACAGATGGGTTCTCAGGATACAATCAGGTTCCTCATGGTAGAAGAAGATAAGCACAAGACTGCCTTTGTCACTGAATGGGGAACTTACTGTTACAGGGTAATGCCATTTGGGCTTAAATGAAGGAGCCACTTATCAGCGTGACCACCACATTATTCCATGATTTGATGCACAAAGAGATAGAAGTGTATGTGGATGACATGATGGTGAAGTCAGAAACAAGGTGGACTATAGAAGCTTTGGAGAAGTTCCTCGAACGAGTTGATAAGTACAACTTGCGCTTGAATCCCAAGAAATATGTATTCGGAGTGACATCGGGAAAGTTGCTTGGCCATACAGTGGGAAATGGAGGAATAGAAGTGGATCCTGAAAAGATCAAGGCTATTACTGAGATGCCAGCTCCAAAAACAGAGAAAGAAGTCAGAGCATTCCTGAGGAAAATTCAGTATATCAGCAGGTTCATTGCGAAGTTGACATCAGTATGTGAGCCTATTTTCAAGCTGTTGAGAAAGGACCAGCCAGTGAAGTGGAATAAACAGTGTCAGATAGCTTTTGATAAAGTCAGAGAATATTTGGTGAAGCCTCCTGTGTTCAGACCTCCGAGACAAGGTAGACTTTTGGTACTCTATTTGGCAATTGAACCCGAAGCACTGAGGGCGATGGTAGTACAGGCAGATGAGACTGGGGTGGAGCATGCAGTTTACTACTTGAGTAAGAAGTTACTTCCATACGAAGCACGTTATCAGGAAGTGGAGAAGATCTGTTTAGCTGTGGTGTGGGCTTCCAGAACTGCGACACTATTTTCAGTCTTACAAGATCCAGGTGGTGGCAAAGGAGAATCCTTTGAAATACCTGCATTCAGTGCCTTCTATGGTTGGGAAGTTGAGTAGATGGCTGGTGCTGCTAACGGAGTTCGATATTGAGTATCTTACTTCCAAGGTCATTAAAGGGCGAGCTGTGGCAGAATTCTTGGCACTGCAACCTGTCGAAGGAGACCAGTACAAGTTTGAATTCCCAGATGAAGAGATCCAGGCAATAGCAATTCAGGGATGGAAGATGTATTTTGATGGAGCAGTAAACTGTAAAGTAGCAGGAATTGGCATTGTGATAGTGACCCCTGAAGGAGAAACCCTACCTATGGCTAAGAGGTTGACATTCGGTGTAACTAACAACATGGCTGAGTACGAAGCATGTGCTTTTGGGTTAACTGCACTAATAGCCTTGAAAGCTGAGGATGTAGAGGTTTATGGAGATTCATTGTTGGTAATCCGACAGATGCAATGAGAATGGGAACTAAAGGAAGAATGGTTGAAGCCTTATTTGTTTCACCTCCGGAACTTGGCACAAGCTCTCCATGACTGTAAGTTTCAGCACTTACCTCGAGAAGAGAATCAGATGGCAGATGCATTAACTACACTTGCAGCAACTTGGGAAAATCCAGAGAAGCTGGTAATGAAGCCATTTGTATTGACAACAGCAGGTAAACCGGTGTATGAGACAGAGAGGATACTGGATGTAGAAGTTGATGACGGGAAGCCCTGGTATCATGACATTCAGAGATACCTGAAATATGGAGAATTCCCAAGTGAAGCGAGCAGAAAAGACCGCGTGGCCATTCAAAAGTTAGCTTCCCAATATGTGATTTTAAAAGGAGAGTTGTATAAGAGGCAGGCAAACGGTATTCAGTTGAAGTGTTTGAAGAAAGAAGATGCTCAGCAAATAATGGAGGAAATACATGCCGGGGTATGTGGTCCACATATGAATGGGTTGAACTTATCCCGCAAGATAGTGAGACAGGGTTTTTACTGGTCAACTATGGAGACAGACTGTGCAAGGATGGTGAAGCATTGTCATGATTGTCAGATACATGGTAATTTGAACCATTTGCCGCATACAGAATTGCATGGGTTGTCAGAGTCATGGCCTTTCTCAGCATGGGGAATTGACATGATCGGGGAAATTCGGCCAAATGCGTCGAATGGACATCGCTTTATAGTAGTGGCAGTGGACTACTTCTCAAAATGGGTAGAAGCCGAGTCATTTCGTAATATTACAGCAAAGCAGATGGCCAAGTTCATAGCTCGGAATCTCATTTGTCGATATGGCATGCCGCACCATATGGTAACAGACAATGGAGTCCAATTTCAGGGAAACCAAGGCAATGTTACAGCGATATGGAATAGGCCATCACAAGTCCTCACCATACAGACCGCAGGCTAATGGGGCAGTCGAGGCAGCCAACAAGACGATTAAGACAATATTGGCCAAGATGACGGAAAATTGCAGGGATTGGGCTGACAAACTACCGTATGCTTTGTGGGGATATAGAACTTCTGTGAGAACTGCAACAAGAGCCACGCCTTATTCCTTGGTCTATGGGATGGAGGCAGTATTGCCAGTGGAAGTTGAGATTCAGTCCATGCGGGTTTTAGCTGAAGCAGAATTACCTGAGTCAGAATGGGCCGCACAGAGGTTTGAGCAGTTAGCATTGGTGGATGAGAAGAGGATGAAGTTCTTGCATCATATGCAGATTTATCAGAAGAGGTTGGCTCGAGCATTTAATAAAAAGGTGCGTCCTACCAAGATCAAGAAAGGTGACTTGGTACTTAAGCAGTCAAAGCCGTCGACAACAGACCCTCGAGGAAAGTTCAGACCAAACTGGGAGTGACCCTACATTGTGCAGAAGGTAATGGGAATTGAGCAGTAAGGTTATCAGACTTGGAAGGGAACGAGTTCACTGAGCCAATCAATGTAGACAGGTTGAAGCTGTACTTTGCCTAGAGAAGATAAGACAGCATCCTGAAGAACAGGCAGAAGATAACCCAACAGGATAGGAAATTCACTCTTGCATACATGCACACATGTAACAAACTTGCATCTTGTCTCTTGTGTTTTGTTTTTATTTTATATCCACAGGTTTGGAAAAAGGAAGAAGAAAGAAACGAGAATAAGATAATAAGAAATCTTGAAAGCACTGCATTGGATTCGGATAGTAATCCTTGGGTTGAGGCCCGTGTTGGTATCAGAGTTGAGAAGGAATCTGAGGGCTGAGGCCCATTTGAGTTCGAGTTTCAGGAATGGATCCTGGGGTGAAGCCCACATTCTCAACATCAGAAAGGAAGAATTCTTGAGTGAAAAAAAAAAATTTTAAAAATTTTTAAAAAATAAAAAAAATGAGAGAGAAAATCGTTGATAGCTAGATATATGTCCGGTGATGACATTATGTGCTATAAGGAGAAGCCTTAGAAGCAATAAGTGCGAGAAGTGTCCTTCGCTGGTATTCTGAACAGATCAATCTTGATTAGACTCATGAGCACATTGCGGGATCTCAACGGTGGAAGCCTGAGTGGTTAATGAGATGACCAGTTGAGGAGATGGTGGATCAGTGAATGACTGTTGGCTTGGATGTCCACTCTGGTTTACGTACGACTATATATGATATGGTCAGAAATAAAAGAAAAAGTCTCTAAAAAATAAAGAAAAAGAAAAATGGGCCGCCTATAACCGATAAGCGTGAAGCTACCCATGGGCGAGTATTAGGACCACCATGAGGAGAAATGCTAACTTAAAGGATAGGCGTGTCAAGAAAAAGAAAAGAAAAGAAAAAAGGAAGAAAAAGAGAAATATTCAAAATAAAGAAAGAGACAAGAAGAAGACCATATCATGTTGAGTATGTCGAAGTAATCACAGAATGTGCTTTAGACGTCTAGGTTGGTTAGACCCACTGGTCTGATTCTCCGAAGCGAAATCATCAAGTTGGTTAGCTTAAGGAACAAGCTGTGAAAGAGCCTTTGCACACACACACTAGGAGTCTAGTTCAGATCACCTATTCAGATGATCGGAGTCGAGCACATCCCGTACTTTGAAGACTCTCTGGCTTTGACGTAAATCACCTGTTGAGGACGGAAATATATCTAGTTACCAGGACTATCTCGTGATAGAAAGTGTAATATGTCGGAAGGAATCATTGGTAGTTTCACCTAGTATGGTATTCTGAGGGCGAGGCCACATAAGTTTCATTTATCAATCAATCAGCCGGTATGACGCTCAGAGGGCGGGGCCCACATAAGTTCAGATCAGTATCTGCCGGGCATGACACTCCCGAGTATGGAGACACATCAGCAACGGTATCAGTTTTGGGGATGCGTCCCAGGGTTGAGACCCACATCATTGTTAGTATATTGCATTGTGGGGATGCTTCCCCGGGCCGAGGCCCATTTTGTCAACGGTATTGGGATGCGTCCCAGGGTCGAGGCCCCCGTTGTCGGTTGCAGTTATTGGGATGCGTCCCAGGGTCGTAGACCCACTGCATCATCATATTCTATTTTGGGGATGCGTCCCCGGGCCGAGGCCCATTTTGTCAACGGTATTGGGATGCGTCCCAGGGTCGAGGCCCCCGTTGTCGGTTGCAGTTATTGGGATGCGTCCCAGGGTCGTAGACCCACTGCATCATCATATTCTATTTTGGGGATGCGTCCCCGGGCCGAGGCCCATTTTGTCAACGGTATTGGGATGCGTCCCAGGGTCGAGGCCCCCGTTGTTGGTTGCAGTTATTGGGATGCGTCCCAGGGTCGTAGACCCACTGCATCATCATATTCTATTTTGGGGATGCGTCCCCGGGCTGAGGCCCATTTTGTCAAAGGTATTGGGATGCGTCCCAGGGTCGAGGCCCCCATTGTCGGTTGCAGTTATTGGGATGCGTCCCAGGGTCGTAGACCCAATGCATCATCATATTCTATTTTGGGGATGCGTCCCCGGGCCGAGGCCATTTTGTCAACGGTATTGGGATGCGTCCCAGGGTCGAGGCCCCCGTTGTCGGTTGCAGTTATTGGGATGCGTCCCCGGTCGTAGACCCACTGCATCATCATATTCTATTTTGGGGATGCGTCCCCGGGCCGAGGCCCATTTTGTCAACGGTATTGGGATGCGTCCCAGGGTCGAGGCCCCCGTGTCGGTTGCAGTTATTGGATGCGTCCCAGGGTCGTAGACCCACTGCATCATCATATTCCATTTTGGGGATGCGTCCCCGGGCCGAGGCCCACTTCATCTACAGTTTTTGGGAATGAATCCCAGGGTCGAGGCCCACATCAACTCAACACAATAGGCGGACCAGGTGGCAGCTGGCGAGCTAGGTAAGTGAAAATGCATTGCACGAACTTTGATAGGATTGTCACTGGCACACACTGAACAAATCCCATCAAAGTGAGGGCGACTGTAGGCATTGCATTTTTGCATACCAAACCCGATGAGGAGTCTTATAAGGAGGCACCGCCTTTTAGTCGTGGAGTTCGCAGAAAGCGGTCGAAGGAAAGGTGAAGTCAAGAGATAATACATTTCGGAATTAATTCGCTAAGTTCGCTCAGAGTTTGCTTGCTGAATGTTCGTTTCAAAGCGTATCTACCACCCGAAAATCACCCAAACCCTTCCATCCCACTACCCTTGAGGCCCACGACCATGACACCAAATTTCACCCTTTTTGCACTATTCCATCATAACTTACCCTTCTACCTATTCACTTTAACCTTTGACCTCACCTTTTACCTTGGTATCAATTTTCCAAACCATTTATTATACCAACCCTACACCATTTAATAGCCTCCCTCACCAAGTCAAGCATCTCCCCCCCACCCATTAACTCCCTACACCCCACGCCCATCACCTCCCACCTCCTTTTGATTCATTTTCAAACCATCTTTGTGTATTGTCAACAAAGCAACACAATTATGCATCACATTTCAACAAAGCTTTGTATCAAATTAATTGCCCTTGGCCTACCTATTAAATGCACTCCAAATTGCCTATATAAACTCTCATTTTTCTGCCTTGGAGAAGCTAATAGAGATCAAGCATATACCAAGCATACAAAGACATCACAGACACCCCTCTTCAAGCTCAAGTTCACGCCCAAAGACCTCTCTCCTCACTACCCTCAAACCAGCGCAAAAACTAACTCCAATCAGCCCTTACATACACGCCCCTCACTGCCTCCAATCAGCCCTTACATTCAAGCCTCTCACTGCCTCCAATCAGCCCTTGCATTCAAGCCCTTCATTGCCTCTATTCCTCACGGAAATTGCATCCATTTCAGCCCCCTAATCCTCATGCATTCTGCCTCCTAGATTAACACCCCATTCAGCCCTCATTTAGCCACCATATTCACGCCCAAACAGTAGCATTTCACTCAAAACAGTGACCAAATTCACTGAAACAGTGAGCAAAACACTGAACTCGAAATCCTTTGAAGAACCGAGCAAACTTCAACCCAACACCTCTCAAAATTCACCAAGACAACCTTAAACTCATTACCAACCAGTGAGCAAAGTACGAAGACCTGAAACGCAGCAAAGCGGACTCAAAACAGCGAGCGAAGCGGCAAAGCAGTGAGCAAAACACTAAAACAGCGAACCGGCGTGATCGTGGTGATTTAGCCTTTCCGACGGCCGTGTAACGCGTCTCCGAGCAACGAAAAAAAGGTTAGACCTGAGGGTTTATATTACAGAATTTTCTCACATAAAATAATGATTTAAAAATGTATTTTATGGTATTTTAGCATGAGTAGTTAACTTGGCATGTTGTTGGAATTGGCTCACATGAAATAATGGCTTAAAAAAATGTATTTCATGTGTTTAATGTGTTCAATTATTTTAGTATGTTTATTAAATTTATTTACATAAAATAATGATTTAGGAAATGTATTTTTATGTGTTTAGTATGAATGATTAGCTTGGCATGTCATTTAGGATTAATTCACATGAAATAATGACTTAGGATGGTTATTTGAGCATGTTATTTAGAATTAGTTCGCATGAAATAATGAATTAGTATATGATGTGATTTCGGGGTGAATGAAATATGTGTTCTTTCTTGTGGTATATCGGATGGAAACCCGGACATAAATTCCATAGCCGAATCCGAATGGACGGTATTATGGTTTGCACTCGGGATACAATGCCCCGTACCACTCGAAAGATTCATGTATTTCATTTCATCCAACTTGTATTTGAGCATGATTAGGCTACTAGAATGTTATTTTATTTCAAGCATGTTTTAGTTATTTACCTTTTGTATTAGGAATTTAAATTAAGGCATGTTTAGATTACTATGTATGTAGCATGTTTGATGTGTGATGTCGGATGTTTGCCGTTATGAAAAGTTTACTGTTGAAGCATGCAAACCTAGAATTTAGACTACTTTGACCAACATGTATGTTGAGTAGACTTGGTTAATATTGCACAAATCCATTCATTACAAACGACATAAGTAAGGGACCATTCTGAACCCAACGGTTTGAGGTCTTCCCTTGCGAGGGGTGAGTGCGGCCTTAAATCATTTTCCCGGTTCACACCGGGTGGCGACTCCATTACTCTCCGGTTTAGTCCCCCGTGGGCTACTCCGTACTCCCAACTAGGCCCTGAGTCTAGAACAGCATGCGTCGTCCAGTTTCTGTGTCCTACAGGAATACTCACATCGATCGGTTGAGCGACGCGGTAGGCAAAAAAAAATTATTTTCTGCCTCCATGGACTGCTCGACAGTGGCAGTGAAACAGCTCACTATTTTCGGCCATTGTTGCTCCTTGAACAAGCTCCAGGCTTCGTCAAACGATTCCAAGCTCATGGGTTGACTTCCCTATCACCTTCGCATGTCTCTCGGAGTGCTAGCTCTCGATGTTTTTGCCATAAAAACCATCACACTTGCTTCCCCTAGCTCACGGCATTGAACCAGAAAATGAAGAGAGAAAATGCCCATTTGGGCGTGACTTGAGAAGAGAAGAAGTGAAGTAGTTTGTTTTGATTTTGTGCATCTATTACCAAAAATCAAAATTCAAATACCATTATAATAATAGTAAATGTTTTTCAAGCTTTCAAAAAGCTTTTTCAACAACTTCCATCAAGTCACATCAATCAATCAATCAATGTGACAAGTTGTCACATCACTCAAAGTGACTAATGATTTGACGCTTGATGCGACTAGCGATTTGACGCTTGATTTGACTTACGTCCCGCATTTGAATTCGAAATGTGAATGCGCTAGCAAATAATCCCGGGCTCGGGTTCGCTATTCCAAATTAACGAATTTTTCGTTGCGACGCAATTAAATGATTACGCCTAGCGAAGTCACTATTCAAGTTGCTAACGAATTAATTCTAAATTAACTCGTTCGCCCGAATTAAAATCTAATTTTAATCCCGCGTCGAAATCCAATTTCGTTTAATATATCGAATATATTAATTTTATCGATTAATTCCAAATTAATCGTTATCTTTCTTTAAATGATATTTTATCCCAGATAAAATATCTCCGCAATTAATCCCAGATTAATTTTCTCTCTCATCTTATTAATCCCAGATTAATTAAAAGTGCGAGTCATACGTCATCGGTGAATCTTCGAGAAGCGACCCATGAGATCCCCGGATATGTTGGCAGTAAATTCGGTCGTCGGACTATCCGAACACGTAATTACCTAGTACTACGTTTATATCGATTTACAAGACAAGGTTGGCTTCTAGCAAAGCGCCATGCCTACCCAATTCTCCATAAATATCCTTACAGGAATATAAGGATCTATATCAGGCGTAGTATACATAGTATTGCGTATGTCGATCCAACATCAGATGATCACATGCAAGGCCTGGGGCTGGTACAGTGTCTGCCCCGTATGAAGCATATATCAGATTACTAGCAACTAGTCTCTTTATTATCGGATAATCATGACCAAGTCATATTATCCCGACGGTTGAAACCTTTTTAGAGAACCAGTTCTGTATCCCTACGCGATCATCATCTCCATATGACTGGAGTGATACTTCCGTCTTGACATCACACCCAACACACTACGATTCTCGATATAACCAGAAGAGGCGTACATAGAAACCGGTTAAAGCCCTGGACGACCAAAACCAAAGTATATTGATTATCGCAAGTATTAGCGGTGCAAGTCTCAGGTTAAGACCAAATACACCTACCCTGATTTCAGACTTCCATAGACACATAGTCATACTACCAATGGAATTCCGAGGGGGTCTATCCAGAACGAAGCTGTTTCCCGTACCATCAGTAAAACACAACCTCCTATTACACTTGCATTAGTATCCTATACCCAAATATATGAGAACTATGTCGTTGTGCCCTCACAACGCGCACAAGTGTAATAACTAGTCTTTTGTATATTATCGATGTCCAATCTCGATAATACTCTGACTATGGATATTTAATGATTTATCCTTCGTGGATTGATACTGTCTCATATCATTCTCAATCCAGGAACAATTCATAAGGACCTCCTATCATTTATATTCTTGGTGATCTAATTGTTGGTTTTCTATAATATGTCCCAAACAAAGATTAAGCATATGAAATACTATAAATGAATATATATATAAAGACTTGAAGCATGGCGGAATCATACTTACAAGGCTATGTGATGAAGAAGATGATCAAATGGTGGAAGCTCCAAGTGTTGGAAGATTCGGCCAAGAGAGGAAGAAGACTTGAAGCTCCAAGCTTTTGTATTCCAAGCTCTTTGATGGTTTCCCTATCACCTCCTTTGATCCCTTGCTTGTGCAAGCAAAAATGGAGAATAGAAGATCAAATCTTCCTTTTCCCTTCCATGGAGTTCACGGCAATGTGAAGAAATTTGAGAGAGAAAGAGTTTTGTGTAATTGATTTTGTTTTACCAAAAATCAATTTATATTTATGCCATAATTTTATTAAATTAATAATAAATCTATGAACAAAAACCATGCAATGGCTTAGAGTGTCAAACACTCAAACTCCATGCAAAACATTGAGTGTAATGCACACTATCACCATGCAATGCCTTTGAGTGTAATGCACACTATCACCATGCAATGCCTTATCATTATTAAATAATGCATATAATGACAAGTGTCATGTGGGCCCCACACGTTTCCCAATGAAAGTGGGCCCACGTCCACTCACGCATTCGGGTTCGTATTTCCGAAAATACCGAGCTTACGTCGCGACGTTAATTAAACCGAATTTAAATAAA
>SKCR01007147.1:0-24330 GCA_019454045.1 Zanthoxylum bungeanum
ATATAATCATGCAAAAATAAAATTCATGCACACTAGACATGCACATTGTTGCGATTCAGAACCATAAGCGAACCGCAATCAAATCATTGACCGGTCAACCATCAACCGAACTATTGATCGGCCAACCGAAACATGAACCATAACCAAACCGGTCCAGTCTGGTTCGGTTATGGTTGAGATGAAAATCAATTGTTGGTTTATGCAGTTGGTACTTGAAATCATAACCGATTTCGTTACGGTTTCAACCGTTAGCCATTGCGATTTAAACCGTAAGGGTTTGAACCGTAAACCATTATGATTAATGGTTTCAACCATTAACCGTAACGGCTAATTGTTTAGTCGTTGTCCAACGACAAATTTTTATTTTTTAATAATAATAATAATAAATCATTTAAGATCCTTGAATTGCCTCTCCCTATATTTTGGGGGCATTTTAGGCATTACAAAAAAAAAAATTCTATAAATAACCCATTAATTCATTATCAAAATCACAAACAATTAATTCTATTCATTCTCTCAATTTCTCATATATTCTATTCATTTACTCTTATTATTATCTCATTTTTTTTTTTATTGAAAGATATTATCTCAAATTTTCAAACTTTTCATTATAATAACAAGCTTATCACACAACACTAACAATATACTAACACGTAAGGTTTGAAAACATGAAAACCATATCATTCATGATGAACACTAAAAATTGCACATTTATTAAAAGAAAAATTAATCATTTTACTTGTAGTTTCATTAATCCCATTAATTTAGAACATTTTTGAAATAACAATTAAATTTATATTTTATATATTCTTATAGTGATTTTTAATTATTGTGTAGGCAAAATATTATTTTGGAAGCTCAACAGGAAAAAAATGAATATGAAATATAAACTCCAAGACCTAGAAATCCGAAAAGAGTTTGACAGCTAGATTCAAATCAGACTTGGAAAATATTCACCGTGTTTAGATTGACAACAAAATGAGTTTATAATGTATTAAGCCACACATGTATTTATTATAATTATTATTATTGTTATTATTATTATTATTATTATTATTATTATTATTATAAAATAAAACAAAAATAAATAAAAGAATAAAAGACAAAATAAAAAAAGACAAGTATAAAAAAAAAGAAAAAAAAAGAAATATAATATTAATTTAGAAATTGTCAATCCCCCTTTCAGTGGATTGACATATTTCTTTCCAATCTTGCAAATTGCAAGACTTTGTAAATTGCAAAGTCTCATAAATAGAGGCGCTCACCTCTCATTTTCCTCAGCAAATTCCCATGAATCTCTCTTGAGATTTTGTGGGATAAGCTCTTGTGTGTATTTTTTATTTTATTAGTATTTTTATTTATATCTTGTTATGCTAATTTGTATCATGCTGGAGTAAATGGTGAAACTAGTGGTATGAAAATATGGGTGATTTTTTATTTGTATTATATTTTATAAATTGTGATTATTTCTCAGATAAATTCGTACTCTTGACTAGTTGTAGACAGTCCCCGATTGACACAATTAATACTTGAATCCCATAAATATGAGAGAGTGGACTATTAAAAATCTAGATTAGTTATAGACAATACAGTTCTATATGTTTTGGCATATTTAGTACATTGACATGACTAATTATCTACAGAACAGATTACATGTGTTGGTATAATTAATACATGATAATCATAAAATAAATTGATTGGAAAATAATTATATTTTATATTTTATAAAAAGTAAAAATTATTTTATATTTGAAATATCAAAAGTGGATCCCCTAATCCCTCGTATTTTATTTTTTTATTTTTATTTTATTAGTTGAATTATTATTTTTATCATATTAAATTTATTCCTTGTGGATCGATCCCGAACTTACCGAGTTATTTTATTACTTCGACACTCTTATACTTATGAGTAAAGACATAATTTGTGAGTTTGTCAAGTTTTTGGCGCTGTTGCCGCGGAATAAAATTTAATAGATAGAGTAAAATTTATTATTATAATATTTTTCACCTTTGTTTTGTTATGTGTTTTTAAATATATATTTGTTGTTTTTTGTATTTTGTAATAAAAAAAAAAGAACCCTTACTAAATTATAGTATTGGGAATCTGACTTTAAAAGATCACGTTTGCCAATTTATACAAAAGTTGGATGGGAAACATATCCTCAACCCATAGAGGGGCGTTAAAGCTGTTAATGGACGTAAAACCAGAGGATGATGTGAGCCACAATCATAACTACATTTCAATTTACTGTTTTGATTTTCTTTTATTGTTTTAAGTTATAACCTTTCTTTTTAGTAGCAGTGTTGTAGATTAAATTGTTAATGCCACAGTAATCAGGTGATGTCTTCTAAACTCTACTTAATCTTATTCAGACATTGGGGAACTTGTCTCAATTTGGTTGGGGGGAGGGGATAGTTGACTTGAATGCTTTTATTTTTATTTTCGTTAAAAAAAATATTTTATTTGTGTGTAAAAAAATAAATATAAAAAATTATTTTTATTTTTATGTTTTTTCTTAACAAGTTATTTTTGTTCATTTCCTTTTGAATTATTTAAATTTGTGAAATATCCATAAAATTATTTAAATTTGATTTTCATATGCTCATTTGACACATTTTATCAACATACATGGTAACATATGATCATGGATTTTTAGTGAAATTTTTCTAATATTCAGTTCTCTAGTTTGTTGGAGGCAGCACCTAAAAGTAATGGAGTTTGTGTTTTCATTTAAAAAAAAAAAAAAAAAAAAAAAAAAAAAAAAAAACTAACCAAGTTTCTACTTAGTAACTGGACATATTACCTCAACAAGTTGTGATTGTTCGCGTAAAATGATAGAGCTTGAGTTAAAAAAAAGAAAAAAAGTGTGAATAATTTTAATTTCATAGCCTCTCTGACTCGAGCAATTAAGGCTATAAGAGTGTTTCAACACTTAGTACCCTAAGTCCAACTGGTTTGGGAGTCACTGGCCCAAAACTTGTTAAATCGGTTAAGGAGAAAGCTTAAGAAAATCAAACACTTTTCTTTTTGTCATATGAGATCCGAGCAATTAAGATCGTAGGGGTTTTTTGTCATTGCTAAAAAAGTGTAAATTCTGATATAACTTTAATAGGTATTATTTGTATCAATCGAGGACTTCCTACATATGATCTATAAACATATAGTATGTATACGGTTAGTATACTTGATTATTTACGATGCTACATGCTTGCATGGACAATGCATGAACTTATGCTGACGAGAGAAACTTAAAGCGCTCTCCTAACATCATGGCTATTCGAGATGCTATTCTAGCTAAGCTACTAACAATTCGTACATGTGTCATGACATTCCTATAGCAGATCGACAAGAAGTCATTCCAACGTGGCCGTTAACACCCAACAACCATATCATAACCCACAACATTTATTGGTCATCTCACAATGTAGACATTTCATTTTTTGCATATAGCCCGATGATGAGTCTCATACAGAGAATAGCTCTGGAAAATTGAGAAATTGCAAAGATGAACTCCATAAAGAAAATGAACTTCAAAGAACACTACTAAAAACCAAATGGACGTAATATATGTCCGGCCTACATTCTCTTAAACCAGAAGATGTCGGATATATCATAGAAACCCTATATCAGGCCGGACAGGAACATATGTCATTGAATGTGAAGATTTCCAGTTTCTAAAGCCACTGTATCTGATCATGGTTAGTCGATTATACATTTAAATTTTAACCTCCGTCCAGACATGTATTAAAGTGGGTGACGCTCCATTAATTATCGGCCGGATGAATAATTCAAATTATATATCTAGCCGGATATAAATCGAACTTTACTCTACAATAATGACAGTACTGCCCGACAAAAGAGGAGGCTGAAGGGGGATTCTGTCTTCATTCCATTACCAGGGCTCCCCAGACATTATAAAAATGGAGGTTTCCCTACTCAGAAAAGAGATAATAATTTTAGGGGTCTTAAAGCTAAAAAACTCTCCCAAAGAAACCTTAGAAAATCATTTTTTTTATCTTTCAGAGTTCTTCCTTTCTTGGAGCAAGTTTGAGTGATAACACAATTTTAGAGACATCCTTCCGAGCTACAGCATACGCAAAGGAACAACTTTAAGGGACCATTTGAGATTCTGTTCTAGTGACACAATATCTCTGAAGGGACTATACTATGTCCGGCCGGACATACACACATATCCAGCTAGATATACATATATTTGGTCGCCCTTACTGCGATATGTAGATTCACTACATGCTTAGTTACTTCACATGTTTCTAGTTGTTAGTTCTCAATGCATGTTTTCTATTTTCAAATATGATAAGCATATGTTTCCTTTACTGCCAAAAATAACATGTCTTATGTATTCTGTTTAATATATGATCTATGAATTATGTCCGGCCTGACTTTATTTATATCGGGCCATGTGACTCCGTGGTATATAGGATGGAACCTGAATGTAAGTTCCATATCCAATTTCGCACATGGGATACAATGCCATGTACTACTAGAGGATGACCATTTCATTGTTGTCATTGTTATAATGTATATTTATCATATATGTTATTGTGTATGGGTGTTTCTACATTTCTAGACTACGTAGTACATCCGGTCGGACATGAAGATTGAATACGATATCCGACCGACCTTAGGCCATGTTCGGCCTAGCCTCTCTGTTGCTAGACTGATTAGATGCATGCTTAGATCTGCTTTACGCTGCTTTATTAGCCTTGTTATCATGTTGTTATAATATGTTTGTATTTTTAATTATCTTCTTATTATTGTTGTAATTTTTTTAATTTATTTTGGATTTCGTGTATCTATATTTCGTTTACATATCACATTCTATTTTATCATGTTTGCACACTTGTATGCTTTATAAAATGTACTTTCATGTGACTGCATTATAAGATATGATGATACCTCTTTTGACCGTAAATATTATACTGGCATCAGTAAGAGACCATTCAGAACCCAAACAGGTTTAAGGTCGGACTTTGTGAGAGGTGTAATACGGCCTTAAATCATTCTCGATGTCTTATACATAGTAGCATCTCCATTATTCTCTGATTAGCCTCCTCGTGGGGCTATTCAAACTCTCTACGTGCTGCGATCCCAATAGTGTAGTGGTCGCCAACATCATAGGCATAACGGTAAATCCTGTTTCACACATACAGATGTAGACTCCACTAGGGATAAAAAATCGGCCCCAGAAAAATACCTTGTAGTATTTATGGCGAGATTGAGGTGAACCATGTCTTCATCTTTTCAATGCCCTTTTTAGCCCCGATGGCGTTGCATATTGAGAAATCACTTTCACTCAAGACAATGGATTGTTATATGATGATAACCATGTAAGTGTTCCTAGAACATGCCAAGGATCTAATAAGCAAGAAAATGTGTTCATAAATTCATTATAAGTTGCGGAATTACTTACATTGAATGGATTTGAGCTTTTAAAATTTTGAGAAGAAGATCTCCAAGATCCTTCATTTGTTGATTCCAAGCTTTGAGTTGGTTTCCAAGATCCTTCCTTTGTTGATTCCAAGCTTTGAGTTGTGAATGAAGATCTCTAAGATCCAACCTTTGTGTTGATTCCAAGCTTTGAGTTGGTTTCCCTATCACCTTAAAAGACTTCTACAAGTGCTAGCTTTTGTTGATTTTGCCACAAAATCAAAGAGAAATAGAAGGAAGCTCACGCCCATTACAAGGATGAACTAGGGTTTCATTTTATGTCAAGTGTTGTGTAATGAGAGAGAGAGATGTCTTTTGGTAAAACCAATTTACCATTTTCACCTAAACAATGTGGTTGGGTAAATGGTTTCACCAAAACCATTCCAAGGTAGTTGGAAAGTTGGTGGCTTGGCATAAATGCCAACTACCCTCCCAACTACCACATGTGAAGTGGGCCCCACATTTCAAATGGATTCTACGAATGTTTGCCGCGGCTCGGATTCGTTTAATCCGATTAAATGAATTTCCGTCGCTAAATAATTAAATCTAATTTAACTAAATGACGACGCCTCGTAAATATATTACGAATGCCATTTACGAATTAATTCTAAATTAATCCGTTCGCTTGTATTAAAGTCCAACTTTAATTTCGTAATGAAATCCAATTCATATTCATATATCCGATATATTAATTTTAGCCCATACAAATAAATTAAATAGAAAAATCAAATTTAACTATTAAATTTATTTTACCGATTAATTCCAAATTAATCGCGTTCTCTCTCTTCCGAACACATTTAATCTCAGATTAAATAAAGTCTCAATTAATCCCAGATCAATTTTCTCTCTCTAAATTAATCCCAGATTAATTCTAGTTTAAGTCAACTGTCATCGGTGAATCTTTGGGAAGCGACCCAAGAGATCCCTGGATATATTGGCAGTAAATACGGTCATCGGAATATCCGAATACGTGCGTACCTCGTACCACGTGCTTACCGATTTACAATACATGGTTGGCTTCTAGCAAAGCACCGTGTCTACCCAATTCTCTAGAAATATTCTTACTGGAATATACAATCTATGTCAGGCGTAGTATACGTAGTATTGCGTATGTTGATCCAGTATCGGATGTCACGTGCTAGGCATGGGGCTGGAATTATGTCTGCCCCGTACGAAGTACATGTCGGATGTCTGGTAACTAGTCTCTATAATTGGATGAACATGACCTAGTCATATCATCCCGATGACTGCAGTACTTAAGAGTACTAGTCATGTATCCTACGTGACATCACACCCAAGACACTACGATTCTCAATATACCCAGCAGAGGCGTACACAGAACCGGTTAAAGCCCTGGACGACCAAAACCAAAGCATATTGATTGTCGCAAGTATTAGCGGTGCAAGTCTCAGGTTAAGACCAAATACACCTACCCTGATTTCGGACTTCCATAGACACATAGTCATACTACCAATGGAATTCCGAGGGGTCTATCTAGAGCGAAGCTGTTTTCCGTACCATCGGTAAAACACAACCTCCTATTACACTTGCATGAGTATCCAATACCCAAATATATGAGAACTATGTCGTTGTGCTCCCACAACTCGCACAAGTGTAATACTAGTCTATTCCACATTATCGATGTCTAATCTCGATAATACTACGACAAGGGATTATTTAATGATTAATCCTTCGTGGACTGATATTGTCTCATATCATCTCAATCCAGGAACTAATCATAGGGACCTCCTATCATTTATACATCTAGGTGATCTAATCACAAATGATAAGAGTGCAATCTCCTTGTCACATAGTTAATTTGTACAACAATACCATGATCTGTACAAATAGTGACGCTATAGGTCATAATTGTCCAATAATATCCCACTTGGCCTATAGCCAGTCACTCAAGTGTCATACACCCGAACTATGTACAGTTCGCTCAAACTGCTGAGGAAAGGCTTTCGTCAGCGGATTTGCATGATAATCGTCTGATGTGATTTATTCGGTCATCACATCGCCACGATGTATGATCCGAACGAATCAGATTAATTGTCGAAGTATATATCTAGATCGTTGATGAGACCATTAATTCTTTAACCTGTGCTGACGCCTAGCTCAGCTGCTTTCAGAACTATATCTAATCTAATTGGATTTATCATCGACCCAAATGGCTTCTATTGCTGCCTCAGCCGCAACAATAACCCGTATTTGTTGTTTATTCGGTAACAATATCTTGCTTGGAAGATTTCCAGCTCACTGTTCCGTTATTCAAACTGTATTGTAACGTTGTTTTTATCGGTTAGGAAACTTACAGCAGTGATCCCAGTCACTTCAAGTTCTCCTTCTCCATAGTTTAGGACATCATCCTTAGTTCTCTAAGATACTAACGAATGTTCTTAATATCAATCCAGTGACTATCACTTGGATTGACCTGTTTGTGACTCCATATGCTCAAAGCGTATGAGACACCAAGTCACGTACTTTTTTCAATGTACGAGTTCTCAGAGAGTGTCAACAACTTTAAATCTATCCCAGTAGATCTTTATTCCTAGAATAAAGGTTGTTTCTCCCAAGAATTCTACGGAGAATTTTCATGAAAGCCAAGCTTTCACCGATTGTAATATGGGAATATCATTTCCAAGAAATGACATATCATCATTATTTAGGACATCATTGTCAGTGCGCTCCCACTAACCTCCTTATATACGCAAGAATCATTTCTCATTTGAATTAAATCATAAACCATTATGATTACATCAAAACGATAATTCCAAGAACCTAATGCTTGCTTCAATCCAAACATGGATCGAATAACCTGCAAACCTTGTTTGCTAGGTTTGAGACGACAAAATCGTCAGGATGTTGTAAAAATCCTCCAAATGGTTTCCTTTTCAGGAAAATAATTTTTCGTTCAGCTGCCATATTTCATAAATGAAACATGCAGCATCAGCAAGCATTATCCAAATGGATTTAACGTGGCAACAGGTAAAAGATTCGTTGAAATCAACATAATGTTGATAACGATACCTTTCCGCTACAAGCCTAGCTTAGTACGTTGGTATGCTGCCATCCACGTATGTCTTCCTTGAAGACTTGTATAGTACCAATAGACACAATGCCTTGCGGTACAACAACTAGTCTCTAAACATAGTTGGTATACATGGAATCCATTTCAGATTTCATGGCACTTTGCCATAATGGGGAGTCGATACCTTGTATCACTTCCTCATATGTAGTCAGTTCGTCTTCCTCAATAAGATTGACATCTTTATGAGGTGAGATCAGAAACCATACCTCCCAGGTTATTTTCTTACTCTCTCCGACTAACGCGGTTCTTGTGTATTCGAAGATTGTGGTACAGTTTAATCCTTGATGAACTGTTTGTGTTCCATTAAGGACTAGGTGCCTTGAACAGTATTACTTCGATTTTCATCGAGTTTTACTATCCTCCCACTTACCACTGCATATAGGTATTCCTCTTAGGAAAAACGTATGGCGAGCAACAATTACATTGTTCTCATGTTAGATGTATAAGTACTATACTTTGGTTTCCCTAGGATAACCTACAATTTAGGCACTTATCCGATTTGGGTTCTAGTTTGGTATCATCCAAACGTATGCCCAGCATTCCAAAATCTTTAGGAGTGAGAAAACCCAGTTTCTTTCCTGTTTATATCTAATATGAAATTCTGTCTAACAGATTTTCATGGAACCTTATTCAAAATAAGTATTGGACTGTTAATGTTTATCCCTTTGAAGGAAAATGGTAGCTCAGAGCGACTCATTATTAACCTTATCATGTCTAACAAAATTCGATTTCTCCGTTTGGACACACCGTCAAATTGACGTGTTCCAGGAGGAGTCCTCATTGAAAGAATACTATACTCTTTCAAGTATTTGAGAAACTTACTGCTTAAGTATTTTCATCATGGTCAAACCGTGATGGTTTTAATACTTTAGCCGATCTGTTTGTCTATTTCGTGTCGAAACTCTAAAAGATTCCGATTTGTGTTTCATAAGAGACACATAACCATAACGTGATGCCACATCCGTAAAGGTCACGAAATACTCATATCCACCTCTAGCCTAGCTAGATATGGGCCACTTACATCACTATGAACGAGGGCTAACAGATCGATGACACTTACACTTTTACCAAGTAAAAGGTATTTTAGGTACTTTACCTAATAAACTAGATTTATAGACATCATTTGAATAGAATCAAATTCGTCCTAGTATCTACTCTTCAAAAGTGTGGATATACGAATCTTGATTAATGTGTCCCAGACAACACTGCCACATATAAGTCTTATCTGATCAAATCAGTTTGAGCTACTTGTTTGTCATGTTATATGTTTGAGATTTATTTATATTCAAAATATAAATACTGCTATTCACATCTAATGTGTTTATCTTAATATCATCTTTATAAAATAAAACACTTTAGTGTTCTAGAATATAAAAGTATACTCGCAACGAGTTATACTCGATATAGAGATAATGTTTCTAGTCAAACTAGTTACATTATAACAGTTTCCTAATTTAAGTACACACCCGAAGGGCAGTTCCTAAACTTAGGTATCTGCGGTAAAACATCGACTTTCATCCCGTTTCCGATTCCCAGATTCTTCTCAATTGAAGTCAGTATCCTACTCATAGCAGATTCTGCACATCAATGCATATTTATGTATTACACTTAGTATTTAAAATCCAATTTTAATACTAGTAGTGAACATATTTATGACAAACATATTTGAAGTCAGAGCCTTGCTCGTCTTCAATTCCTTCATGTCTACTTTTTCCATACGGCAGTCACGCTTCAATGATCCCATTTCCAACAGTTTAAGTAGACATCTTGGGATTTGTCTTTTGTCTTCCTAGAAGACAGTAATGATTTTGCCTTTGCCCTTTTCTATATCCCAGAATCCTTTGACTAAGATTTGGGTTTCCAGAATATCGAAGTAAGGTGCGCCTTGCGCTACTTGCCTTATTGCAAACTTTGGCTTTATCTCCTTGAGAATAGCCATTAACTCTCCAAGAGTTATTAATTACAATTTAATACTTCTAAGATCTAAGAATAGATCTATGAAGATCCTTCAATTTCTTCATCATACTTTAAGGATCTAATCCTTAGTTCTGATTAGGAAATTAAGGAGTCCTTTTGACAAGTATAATGGATTAAGCACTAAAGTTATCATCACATGAATCTTCCAAAGATCATGCTATACTATTTGCTTAACTCTGGGCTTAGGCCTAATATGTTATTTTATCAAATAAAGTAACTTATTAGTTTCCAGGACCATCCTGAAATTTTATTCCCAATTTGAAAATTAAAGTCGTTCAAACACATTTTCACCCAGGATTATGTTTTAAACACTAATCTTTCAGTTATCTTGATTCCAATAGTCTAACTATCCAATCAACGATTTCGGGTACAATCTAATGTAATGATTATTATAGTCTAACTATATAACTAATTACAATTTTATTAGTTAAAATCAAATATATATTGATTACTATAATCCAATTATATAATCAACTATAAATGATCGGTAAAATTCAAATATATTGATTACTATAATCCAATTATATAATCAACTATAAATGAAGGGTAAAATTCAAATATATTGATTACTATAATCCAATTATATAATCAACTATAAATGAAGTAGTTTGAATACAGTCCAACTGTTTAATTAAAACAACAATTAAATATTAGTCCAACTATTATATTTATAAATAAATTATGACGAAAAATGAAATGAGCACGTATGGCAAGTATCTAAACAAAATTGCAAATCTAATACTTGCCTCCCACTATTTTTCGGCGAGCCTCTAACCCTCTGTTGAGTACTCGGGAAACCTTGTTTCCTAGTGGGCTAGGATCCCGTTAAATAACACACAATCTTGACTTTGGCCAACAAATTGTATGATACTTAACTAGGTAGATCTCTAAGATCAATTGGATCTCATCCAATTCCTAGATCCAGTAGGTGGACATCCAAGTCCGAAACATAGATACAATATATATGCCAATATATCCAATATATTTTCCTAACATTTTTCCTCTGAATCAACTAAGCCTTGGCTTTGGCACAACAAGCTTAATGATTCCAGTTAAGCGGGACCCATTGACATGGAAAGCTTTGTAATCAATGTCGATGGACAAGAAGTGATCTTGACTTTGGCCAACAAATAACGACTTGGACAAGTCACCGATATGGAACAAAACTCTCATGATTCAAACACATCCGCAATTGACAAAGGTCTTGACTTTGGGCAACAAACCAATGCCAACTTTGGATCTTGAGTAAGAATCACTCAACGGAAGGAAAAACGTTTAATATGTTTTGAGGGTTTTTCGCGTAAATTGGCAACCAATTTATTATCTTTGATTAGGTCTCATCATACACCCTTAAGCATGCATTCTAAAAGCATAATAAGGCGCGATAAATAAATTAATAATGATATGTGAATGGATATGTCACAAATTATTCCTAGAACAAATCACTTCATTTCCTCTCCCCGGCTAGAACTATTCTAACTTCTACCCAATTACATAATATAATAAAAAAAACCTCTTTTACAATGAGGGGAATTGGTGAGAAGAGAAATACAAAGAATAAGGAGATAAAAGGCTGGACACGCAGGTCCAATTTAATAAATTCTAAATTTATTATAATTTCCAAAATTGCCCTCACCCTTCTAATATCCATCTGATATACATTATTCATGCAATACATTCATGTATTCATAAAAATCATGTTATTCAATCAATCTAATCCAATTAATTAATCTTTGAATTAATGACCATCCAATGTTCAAACAACGATTTGATTTGCGCGAGTCCAACTCGTTTAAGAATAAATACTTAAAGTACGTATTCTTGAATTATATCGAACTACAACTATAAATCCAATTTATTTGTATTCAATACTAATTCCAATTTAATTCCAAATTAAATATTTACACTTATTTATTTGCCTTAAAGACTTGGATTCCAAATCCAATTTTAATGGGTCTCAAAGGCCCAATAACATCCAATGTGATTTTAATTAAAGTCCAATGGGCTTTTAATTAATTCTTAAGGCATGGGCTTTGGCCATAATGGGTCAAACCCAAAATGCCAAGGCCCAATAGGAATCACCATATTGCCTACAAATTAATTTAGGCCCATTAGGCCCAATTAAATTCTTTAAAGGGCCAAGTGATGTACTTGGATTTTATGGAATTGATTTTGGGCCCAATTGGATCCAATCCAAAAGTCCAAAACCAAACTTGGTCAAAACAAGCCCATTAAGCCCAAATACACACTTTTAGCCCAATTAAATTATAAAGACTTATTAACATAATTATAATATTCCAAATATCACAATTATTTTAATTAAAGTATATTAGCCATGATTAATTAATTAAACTCAATATTTCCAAAATACCAATTAACTTAATTAATCATGCTTAATCCATCAATTTATGCTCAACACAAATTGAAGCCAAAACACATCATTTCATGCTCAACATGCTCTTTGAATTTAACATAAACATTATTGACTTTGATTCCAATCCAATCAAACCAACAATCAACATTTAATCATGCATTTAAACACATCCAATGATGTTATAAAAAAAAATAAAATGCAGTCCACTGCACTGTACCATTCGGCCATTCTATGTTTTTTTGTAGATTTTGATCCAATCAATTTATCTCAAATCTAATCATGCACAACTCTAAGTTAACATAATCTAAGCATGCTCAAACCATCAATTTGAAGAAATCATGTTCAAAACACAAAAGCCCCAAATTTTAGTCTTATGAACCCTAAAATTTTCATGCTTAAAATTGGCTCTTGATACTATTGTAAGTGTTCCTAGAACATGCCAAGGATCTAATAAGCAAGAAAAGGTGTTTATAAATTCATTATAAGTTGCGGAATTACTTACATTGAATGGATTTGAGCTTTTAAAATTTTGAGAAGAAGATCTCCAAGATCCTTCCTTTGTTGATTCCAAGCTTTGAGTTGGTTTCCAAGATCCTTCCTTTGTTGATTCCAAGCTTTCAGTTGTGAATGAAGATCTCCAAGATCCAACATTTGTGTTGATTCCAAGCTTTGAGTTGGTTTCCCTATCACCTTAGAAGACTTCTACAAGTGCTAGCTTTTGTTGATTTTGCCACAAAATCAAAGAGAAAGAAGAGGAAGCTCACGCCCATTACAAGGATGAACTAGGGTTTAATTTTGTGTCAAGTGTTTTGTAATGAGAGAGAGAGATGTCTTTTGGTAAAACCAATTTACCATTTTCACCTAAACAAGGTGGTTAGGTAAATGGTTTCACAAAAACCATTCCAAGGTAGTTGGAAAGTTGGTGGCTTGGCATAAATGCCAACTACCCTCCCAACTACCACATGTGAAGTGGGCCCCACATTTGAATTCAAAATTCAAATGGATTCTACGATTGTTTTCCGCGGCTCGGATTCGTTTAATCCGATTAAACGAATTTACGTCGCTAAATAATTAAATCTAATTTAATTAAATGACGACCCCTCGTAAATATATTACGAATGCCGTTTACGAATTAATTCTAAATTAATCTGTTCGCTCGTATTAAAGTCCAACTTTAATTTCGTAATGAAATCCAATTCATATTAATATATCCGATATATTAATTTTAGCCCATACAAATAAATTAAATAGAAAAATCAAATTTAACTATTAAATTTATTTTACCGATTAATTCCAAATTAATCGCGTTCTCTCTCTTCCGAACACATTTAATCGCAGATTAAATAAAGCCTCAATTAATCCCAGTTCAATTTTCTCTCTCTAAATTAATCCCAGATTAATTCTAGTTTAAGTCAACTATCATCGTTGAATCTTTGGGAAGCGACCCAAGAGATCCCTGGATATGTTGGCAGTAGATACGGTCATCGAAATATCCGAATACGTGCGTACCTCGTACCACGTGCTTACCGATTTACAAGACATGGTTGGCTTCTAGCAAAGCACCGTGTCTACCAAATTCTCCAGAAATATTCTTACTGGAATATAAAATCTATGCCAGGCGTAGTATACGTAGTATTGCGTATGTCGATCCAGTATCAGATGTCACGTGCTAGGCCTGAGGCTGGAATTATGTCTGCCCCGTACGAAGCACATGTCGGATGTCTGGTAACTTGTCTCTATAATCGGATGAACATGACCTAGTCATATCATCCCGATGACTGCATTACTTAAGAGCACTAGTTCCGTATCCTACGTGACATCATCTCCATTATGACTGGAGTGATACTTCCGTCTTGACATCACACCTAATACAATACGATTCTCAATATACCCAGCAGAGGCGTACACAAAACCGGTTAAAGCCCTGTACGACCAAAACCAAAGCATATTGATTGTCGCAAGTATTAGCGGTGCAAGTCTCAGGTTAAGACCAAATACACCTACCCTGATTTTGGACTTCCATAGACACATAGTCATACTACCAATGGAATCCCAAGGGGTCTATCCATAGCGAAACTATTTTCCGTACCATCGGTAAAACACAACCTCCTATTACACTTGCATGAGTATCCAATACCCAAATATATGAGAACTATGCCGTTGTGCTCCCACAACGCGCACAAGTGTAATACTAGTCTATTCCGCATTATCGATGGCCAATCTCGATAATACTACGACTAGAGATTATTTAATGATTAATCATTCGTGGACTGATACTGTCTCATATTATCTAAATCCAGGAACTAATCATAGGGACCTCCTATCATTTATACATCTAGGTGATCTAATCACAAATGATAAGAGTGCAATCTCCTTGTCACATAGTTAATTTGTACAACAACACCATGATTTGTACAAATAGTGACGCTATGGGTCATAATTGTCCAAAAAACCATTAATTATTGGCATGTACCCTTAGGTATTAAGGTACATTCACTTGGTCGATTGGACCCTTGACTGGGGAGACCTAGTGTAGGCAATCTTTTATATCATTAGGTATAGAAAAGTTGAGTTCACTTGGTCGTTTGAACCCATGAGTGAGGAGACCTAGTTGTCGGCAACCCTTCACCGATAAGAGCCAAAGTCATACTCTTATAAACCGACATGAAAGCCCATAGGTGTTATCCTATAGAAGCTTTTCTTATGCTTGTGTTTGGGCCCCCAACCATTTGAAATTGTTTGAACCATTTGTCATGAGATGTAAAATTTATTGGGCCTTTTAACTGGGACAAGTTTTCATTTCATGATAATTGGGCCACCTTGTATGCAAACCACGTTGGGCCTAAAGATGTTTAGTTATGATCCAAAAAGATCCAAAATATGAGTCTGATACTCACACTGGCTTTTATCCAGAAAAAAAAAGGTACACTTTATTTTAGCCCATTTGGATATTCCTAAACGTTTTCATGCGCATACCAAAATAACCAAGATTACTAAAGGTCTAATTCGTCATCTTTAGACAATGTCACGATCCCTATATCAGCTTTAGTCATTATGTAAATGGGCGGCCTTTTTCTTTCGATGATAGAACAGAACCAAAGTAGCCAATATTTACATATGTTATCATATGAGAGAATGGGTTTATGTACCCCCCGTTGGTACATAAGTTAAGCAAAACCTAGGGCAGATATAGACTTACAACGTGTATGGGAGGAATAAAGTTAGAAGGGTATATGCTGCTAGTTGAGCACACCATGCATTTCATGCATATTTCCACACTAGGAAAACTGACATATACAAGTATTTTTTTCACAATCACATTTTCCATATATGGGATATAAGATGACCATGATCACCTACAACAAACATATTTCCACACTAGGAAAAATGACAAAACTCAAAGTAATTAATTTAGTTTTGAAAATCAATAAGGTTATGACCCTAATACACATTCAAGGGAATATGTGTAAACTAACAAAATTAAAAATCTAACTATAATAATTTAAGATAAGTCCTAATTAATATTTCTATGATTAAAAGTATACACCTTAAGTCTAATCAAGTTCCACACTCTTAATTATGTAATAATGAAAGAACTTAAAATAAACAAAATAATAATCTCAATCAACACAAAGATCTGTTGACAAAGTAGAAAACTATTGATAAAGAAAAATCACTCCGAGTATAGGTTACCACTCGAATTCAAAATGTAGAGAAAACTTATAATGATGGTTATAAGACCTTTGGTAATAACTTTACCAGCTCAAAGACCTCTACTATAATAACCTGAATAACTCATTGAGCCCGTACCAAGCAACCTTCTTCAAAACCTCTGAAGTCTCTGAGTGAATCAAATCGTGAACTCGTGATGCTGGAAATCTGACTACCAATCTCCATATTAGAACTATGAAGGTTTAGGTATTGACTATGATTGTATTTGTGTTGATGATTATTAATGGAGAAACTCACCACAAAAAAAGGAGACATGTGATTAATTAAGTCTTCAATGTGAGTTCTCAAGAAGGAGGAAACAAATGGTATGAAGGCTCTAAATATTCTGTTTCCAACCCTAGTACAGTGGCTAAGACTTTTTTATATAGGTATGGTTTGCAAGCCTCTAAAAATCATTCAAAGCACACCTAGAAAAAATAAAATACGTAGAGGCATTCAAACACACAGTCGAATGTGTAATAAAGCGAGGATGAACGCGAAATGGATGTTTATGCACTTGATGAGCGGAAAATATATCACTATTTACCGCCATTTCGACCTAATATTTTGTATGGTTTCTCGAGTTTTATGAACGTTTTGATGTGTTTTTATTTATTTTGTAAATAAAATAAAATCGGGACTCAATGGAATCAATCAGGACGAAATATGAAACAAATAAGGGCAAAAACTGGACTTGACATTTGGATTTTAGAGGTTGGAAACTTGAAATGGCGTTCTAACGAAGTACAATTTCGTAAAATTTAGCTTTGCGTAATTTTCATATTTTGCCCATAACTTTTTACTCCGATATCAGATTGAGGTGATTCAAGTTCCCGATTAAAGAAGACTCAAAGATCTACAATTTCGATGTTCATAATAATTTCGAATTCTGAATTTTGCATGATAAAAATTAATAAAATATCCATAAGCGTGTTATGTGTAATTATTAAAGTCATTTTCAAAACAAAAAAAATAAAATAAAATAAAAAATGAATATGAAAATTGTCAAACTTCCACCAAACATGCTTGCATGTTTGGTGGATGATTTGGTGCCATGTTTGGTGGAGAAAATGGTGGATAAATTTATGGAGAAATTGGTGGAGGCAAAATTTTGCCTATAAATACCAAGTCATTTCATTTGTAAATTTCATACTTTCCTTGAGGTTTCTAATAAGAAACTTGAGGATTGTATCTTGTGTGTTTATTTTCTGTATTTTAATTATGTATTTTTATTTTTAGTAATAATAGATTGTGTGATTTTACTTTCTTTTATGTTTTATAGTTAATTTCTGCTGGGGGAAGGGTGAAACCTTTAATATGATAAGGTAGATTAATCTCACTTAATTTATAATATGGAAATTATAATTTAATAATATGGATTAAAGTTGATACCACCTTAATGGCTGGTTTTATTTATTTGACATAGTGTGACACTGCCTATATGGTCGGTTTTTAGGTGACGGATGATTACCGCCTATATGGCTGGTTTATAGACAAATAATAACACCGTCTATATGGCTGGTTTGACTTAATTATGTAATACTGACAATTTCTATATTATAATAAAGTGAGATTTCTACATTTGAAATATTAAAGGAGGATCCTCTAACCCCAATATTTTATTTTTATTATAGGGAAGTGATGAAGCACAATATTCACAAGTTTCATAATTGATTTTCTTTATATTATGTTTAATGCTTTGGTTTGTTTATTGAATCTTAAACTTAATGCTTCTTGTTGCCTGATCACCAATAAGATTGATGTGGTAAACTTAAAATGAACTTGGAAAAGGGATTTTAGGTTTCATCCTTAGATTTAATAGCCCACGATCTCACGTTGGGGTAAAAGTCTCTTTGGTAGATTTCCTTACACGATAAGAATATACCTGTCGGGCGGCGGTAGCCATAATTCGAACTTGAACTTAATGAATTCAGATAACTTGGTTAACATAGGAATATGATTAATTGGGTTATTTTGACCATCAGAAGAGACTGTTGCATATCTTCGTGTTCCAGGTTAGCAAACTGATTTATTACACATATATAAGAGAATGAATTCATTATTAAAAAAATATTGTGCGGATTCACAACCCTAGATATTTGTGTCTTTTGTTTATTTTCCTTAGTATTTTCTTTTGTGTCTTTATTTATTTAGCAAATCCACATTCAACCAATCAATCAGCAATCATTCCCTTCTCCCTTTAATTAGATACTTGTAAATAAATAGTATCAATAATTAATAACAACAATACGAATTAAGTCCTCGTGAGATTGATATTTTTATAATACTTGAGCGATACGTGCGCTTGTGTTACGTGTGTGATTTCACCGATCAGCACTAGAAGAATATGTTCGAACGTTGTGATGAATGTTACATGAACATGAGCTCACTAGAAGGTTTTGTTCGAATGCTGTGATGAGCGTGACATGAATGTGAGCTTATTAGAAGGTTTCATTCAACGCTGTATTGAATGTGACACGAATGTGAGCTCTGAAATATTCATCCAATTCCTTCCAAATGACGTCCAATCATCCCTAGTTACTCAAGACCCATTGTAACTTAATTGGACATATTTTGTTACAGCCAACCGAAATTAGAATCAACAAATTCCCTTTTTTGCATTCTATAACAAAACTGCCTAATACAAATACCAATAAATTTAAAAATAAAATAGCATGTGTCCACCATTAAAATACAAAGTTATTACAATGTAATGCGATCTAAAACCTAATATCCAATAGTATTGAAGTCGGTGAAGATGTCGATTTGCTCACCTGGAATAATCACAAATAATATACTCGTGAAAAATAAAGGGAATAACAGAAATAAAAGAACTATAATAAATGGTGTATATATATAAATTATAAAAAGAAGCATCATCATAAAAGCATAAACATTATCTCCATTTTTATCACGAAATGACAAGGGATAAGAAATGTAAACCACATTCTACTGCACAAAAAAAAATCATATAGTAATAGTAATAACAACAACATAGGTAAAATATCTCTCTTACTAATAGCACATCTCAGTTCATAAAAAGATATATATGGGAAGAATAACGTGTAAAATATGAAATATACAATGTTAAAAAGAAATACTTGATGTAATGACACGCAATGAAGACATACACACAATATTAAATGAAAAACATTAAAAAAAATGGCTCAAAACAGCATTATAAGCAAGTATAATGATATCTAGTTAATATTCAGGTGTTTATGACATAATATAATATGAAACATATATATATTCATGCTTAAGAATATACACATACATATGATTTAAACATTGAAGCATAATAAGCACTTGCGTGAAAAAAAAAAAAATCAGTGCCTAAAAATTCAAAGCCTAGAATATTATTTTATGAGTATGATTAAGTTAAAGAAGTCATATATCATGTAACATCAAGTACATAGAATAACTGTTCAAACCCAACACCACTACGACCTAAAAAGAAGCAACATCGATTGTATACTATTATTTTTTCCACTTAAATATGAGTTCATAAGTAAGAACTCTTTCGAGTGAAGAATTTTTGCCCTTATCTTTTGAATTTGGCACATGAGCTCTTTTGAATACTTTAATTGAAGTAATTGAGAATCATTTAAATTTTTTCTTTACTTGAACAAGATAACATAAGGTCATCTAGTCAAATGTCATATTATTTAATGATCTTAATATTACATAGACTAGACCGTATATCTAATAACTCATATATGCGACAAAGCCTCAAAATCAATAAAAATATTTATGTGAGATGCTAGCTTAAGTTATACTAAGAGTTTTTATTACACACATTCATGCATACAAAATATTAAGGAAAAAAAGCATATCACACATGCATACTCAAATATCCCACTACCAGGATCACATGATTTAAGCCCAGACATGCTATTTCAAGCCACTAACTCTTTTTATTCTTTTTATTTTTATTTTTTTTTAGCATTTTTCACTTTTTGTTTAAAAAAATATAAAAGACACAACAAAAGGCTTGCTATTTTCCAATGGTACATGAAGTTGTATCCCGAATGTAGATCATATTATTGTCTATTTGTAATCGACTATGAAATTTATGTTCGTGTATCCATCCAATATACCAATGAACATATAACAAGAACAAAATACACACTCACATGTAGTGAAATGAAATAAAAAAATATAATCATGCAAAAATAAAATTCATGCACACTAGACATGCACATTGTTGCGATTCAGAACCATAAGCGAACCGCAATCAAATCATTGACCGGTCAACCATCAACCGAACTATTGATCGGCCAACCGAAACATGAACCATAACCAAACCGGTCCAGTCTGGTTCGGTTATGGTTGAGATGAAAATCAATTGTTGGTTTATGCAGTTGGTACTTGAAATCATAACCGATTTCGTTACGGTTTCAACCGTTAGCCATTGCGATTTAAACCGTAAGGGTTTGAACCGTAAACCATTATGATTAATGGTTTCAACCATTAACCGTAACGGCTAATTGTTTAGTCGTTGTCCAACGACAAATTTTTATTTTTTAATAATAATAATAATAAATCATTTAAGATCCTTGAATTGCCTCTCCCTATATTTTGGGGGCATTTTAGGCATTATAAAAAAAAAATTCTATAAATAACCCATTAATTCATTATCAAAATCACAAACAATTAATTCTATTCATTCTCTCAATTTCTCATATATTCTATTCATTTACTCTTATTATTATCTCGTTTTTTTTTTTATTGAAAGATATTATCTCAAATTTTCAAACTTTTCATTATAATAACAAGCTTATCACACAACACTAACAATATACTAACACGTAAGGTTTGAAAACATGAAAACCATATCATTCATGATGAACACTAAAAAGTGCACATTTATTAAAAGAAAAATTAATCATTTTACTTGTAGTTTCATTAATCCCCTTAATTTAGCACATTTGTGAAATAATAATTAAATTTATATTTTATATATTCTTATAGTGATTTTTATTTATTGTGTAGGCAAAATATTATTTTGGAAGCTCAACAGGAAAAAAATGAATATGAAATATAAACTCCAAGACCTAGAAATCCGAAAAGAGTTTGACAGCTAGATTCAAATCGGACTTGGAAAACATTCACCGTGTTTAGATTGACAACAAAATGAGTTTATAATGTATTAAGCCACACATGTATTTATTATTATTATTATTATTATTATTATTATTATTATTATAAAATAAAACAAAAATAAATAAAAGAATAAAAGACAAAATAAAAAAAGACAAGTATAAAAAAAAAGAAAAAAAAAGAAATATAATAATAATTTAGAAATTGTCAATCCCCCTTTCGGTGGATTGACATATTTCTTTCCAATCTTGCAAATTGCAAGACTTTGTAAATTGCAAAGTCTTGCAATTTGCAAAGCAAGAGGTGAGCACGTCTTGCTATAAATAGAGGCGCTCACCTCTCATTTTCCTCAGCAAATTCCCATGAATCTCTCTTGAGATTTTGTGGGATGAGCTCTTGTGTGTATTTTTTCTTTTATTAATAAATTTATTAGTATTTTTATTTATATCTTGTTCTGCTAATTTGTATCATGCTGGGGTAAAGGGTGAAACTAGTGGTATGAAAATATGAGTGATTTTTTATTTGTATTATATTTTATAAATTGTGATTATTTCTCAGATAAATTCGTACTCTTGACTAGTTGTAGACAATCCCCGATTGACACAAATAATACTTGAATCCCATAAATATGAGAGAGTGGACTATTAAAAATCTAGATTAGTTATAGACAATACAGTTCTATATGTTTTGGCATATTTAGTACCTTGACATGACTAATTATCTACAGAACAGATTACATGTGTTGGTATAATTAATACATGATAATCATAAAATAAATTGATTGGAAAATAATTATATTTTATATTTTATAAAAAGTAAAAATTATTTTATATTTGAAATATCAATAGTGGATCCCCTAATCACTCGTATTTTATTTTTATTTTATTAGTTGAATTATTATTTTTATCATATTAAATTTATTCCTTGTGGATCGATCCCGAACTTACCGAGTTATTTTATTACTTCGACACTCTTATACTTATGAGTAAAGACATAATTTGTGAGTGTGTCAAGTTTTTGGCGCTGTTGCCGGGGAATAAAATTTAATAGATAGAGTAAAATTTATTATTATAATATTTTTCACCTTTGTTTTGTTATGTGTTTTTAAATATATATTTGTTGTTTTTTGTATTTTGTAATAAAAAAAAAAGAACCCTTACTAAATTATAGTATTGGGAATCTGACTTTAAAAGATCACGTTTGCCAATTTATACAAAAGTTGGATGGGAAACATATCCTCAACCCATAGAGGGGCGTTAAAGCTGTTAATGGACGTAAAACCAGAGGATGATGTGAGCCACAATCATAACTACATTTCAATTTACTGTTTTGATTTTCTTTTATTGTTTTAAGTTATAACCTTTCTTTTTAGTAGCAGTGTTGTAGATTAAATTGTTAATGCCACAGTAATCAGGTGATGTCTTCTAAACTCTACTTAATCTTATTCAGACATTGGGGAACTTGTCTCAATTTGGTTGGGGGAGGGGATAGTTGACTTGAATTCTTTTATTTTTATTTTCGTTAAAAAAAATATTTTATTTGTGTGTAAAAAAATAAATATAAAAAATTATTTTTATTTTTATGTTTTTTCTTAACAAGTTATTTTTGTTCATTTCCTTTTGAATTATTTAAATTTGTGAATTATCCATAAAATTATTTAAATTTGATTTTCATATGCTCATTTGACACATTTTATCAACATACATGGTAACATATGATCATGGATTTTTAGTGAAATTTTTGTAATATTCAATTCTCTAGTTTGTTGGAGGCAGCACCTAAAAGTAATGGAGTTTGTGTTTTTATTTCAAAAAAAAAAAATCAAAAAAAAAACTAACCAAGTTTCTACTTAGTAACTGGACATATTACATCAACAAGTTGTGATTGTTCGTGTAAAATGATAGAGCTTGAGTTAAAAAAAAAAAAAAAAAAGAGTGTGAATAATTTTAATTTCATAGCCTCTCTAACTCGAGCAATTAAGGTTGTAAGAGTGTTTCAACACTTAGTACCCTAAGGCCAACTGGTTTGGGAGTCACTGGCCCAAAACTCGTTAAATGGGTTAAGGAGAAAGCTTAAGAAAATCAAACACTTTTCTTTTTGTCATATGAGATCCGAGCAATTAAGTTCGTAGGGGTTTTTTGTCATTGCTAAAAAAGTGTAAATTCTGATATAACTTTAATAGGTATTATTTGTATCAATCGAGGACTTCCTATATATGATCTATAAATATATAGTAGGTATACAGTTAGTATACTTGAGTATTTATGATGCTACATGCTTGCGTGGACAATGCATGAACTTATGCTGACGAGAGAAACTTAAAGCGCTCTCCTAACATCATGGCTATTCGAGATGCTATTCTAGAGAAGCTACTAACAATTCGTACATGTGTCATGACATTCCTATAGTAGATCGACAAGAAGTCATTCCAACGTGGCCGTTAACACCCAACGACCATATCATAACCCACAACTCTTATTGGTCATCTCACAATTTAGACATTACATTTTTTGCATGTAGCCTGATGATGAGTCTCATACAGGGGATAGCTCTGGAAAATTGAGAAATTGCAAAGATGAACTCTATAAAGAAAAGGAACTTCAAATAACACTACTAAAATCCAAA